>PRKT01000072.1:397085-412466 GCA_003671525.1 Saccostrea glomerata
TTTTTTTTCAAAATTAATTTGGTATAGATTAAGTTGTTAAGAGTAATTTGATGATGGGCATTTGACAAGGTCTAACACAACCAGCACAGAAATCTATCAGTGATGTAATATTTATTATAATTGATGCCTACATCACAGGGGATGGATAAATATTTTAAGGAATGGAAAAATCATTGAAATCTTAAAATCAAGGTTGATGTGATTTTTTTGCACCTAAACTGTTCAAGAAAATTGGTAATTTTTTGACGGGCGTATCATGTCGTGGCGCGGCACTTTATAATTTGTTTATGTTTGTCTTGCAATTTGTGCCTCGATTAACATATTGTACCTGTATTAAGAAAACATGCAATATTGGATTCTGATGAAATACTAGATGTAGCCATTTGGCATTCTAAAATTTTTTCTTTGTAAAACATGTTCTGTATCTTGTAGATCCACAAGGTGCTGCTGTACAAACCCATCATTTTCACATTTACAATAAGAGGGATTCATCCACTCTAGACAGCAAGCTCAGCAGAGATTCATTAAAGGTAGGTAGGTCAGAAGGAGACAAATTATAAAGGTAAAAAATTGGGAGTGTCTTAGTAAATAAGCAGTAAAAAAATATCATAACAATGTATAAGGTAATGGACTTGGAATAGAGCAGTTGGTTATAGCAACAATGATCAGTCTGAAAAGTTTAACAATGAGACCATCAGATTAGAAAGGACCCTCTGTAATGCTAGTTATTTACATGCCTCTATTGTGCTATGATTAGAAGGGATTGTACACAGATTTGAAGTTAACATTTTGTAAATTTTCAGTATAACATGACTTAATACAATCATGTTGCTAGAGCACTTCATGCTGAAATATAAGAAATGCATCATTTTACTTTTTTCCTTCAATCTCTAGCCATGATTGGTAGGAATACAGATTTATTAGTCATATCTTATTTTTAGATGTCCCAGTTGTCAATGGACATAAAAAGACAACCTTCCTTCATTGGGCAAGATGAAAAGATGTACTCAGAACCAAGCAGGTAGGACAATTTAATAAAGAGCAAATTCAAGTGCTAAAGCATAGCTAAATGCTGTTCATAAATTCTATAATGCTGCTGAGTAAAACCTAGATTATCTTAATGGAGTGGAAAAAATATATTAATGTACTTTACAAAATTCTTTCCTCTGTAATAAGAATGTGTTGTTTTCTGCCTTGACAGTTTGAATCGTACTGCCAGTGGCCTGGTTTCTGAGGAGAAGTTTTACGTGGGTTCTGTAGACAGCTGTAAGAGCATTTCTCCAACCAGCAGTGTCCAGAATCTAGAGCGGCTCTTCCAGGGTTCCTCCCTTGGCTCAGTCAACAACAGCAATGTCTTTGACCTGGGGGTCCAGGGGGGCAAGGTCTCAAAGAGCAAGGCCAAGGAAAACAGGTCCTACCTCTGGGGCCCAACAGGAGAACAAGAATGGAGCCCTGACATGACCACAGGTAATTGTATTGACTGTTTCTTAAAATACACCATAGAGCAAACATATAGATGACTGGAGTACATTTACTTTCCACTGAGATGCAAGATGACTCTAAAAGACCAGTACTACAGGTGTAAAATGTATTGCACTATATAGTCATGGAGACTGTATTATGTTTTATTTTTTACTTCTAATACGGACTAAATCCATGAGAGTATTACCCAGTACATCACTATTCTTTGACATGCATGATATTTCTCTTAGTGTGATATTTCAATCATATTATGGGCAGGGTGTGTTTTGGACATTGTTTGTGTTTAACAAACACATCTACAGTAGTTTGAAGCCCTTCAACTATTCACCACATATCAGTAAGCAAACACTGTCTCAGAAAAAATACAAAAAATAGATTTTTGAAAAACTAATCCTCTCACAAAATCTATATGTGTAGAAAGTACTTCGGATTTACAGAGCATATAGAATCTATATGTTTAGAAGGAACACTTCGAATTTACAGAGTACATAGATCTAAATATGCACACATAGGTGAAGGGAATTTTGAAATTGATCTTAAAATTTTATTTATTATCTTTTGCTGATCTGAACAGTGTTTTTTGGAGTGTTTAAAGGTGTGATATTTCCAAGGATTTTATTCTGTTACCTCTCGTGAAAGAATTCTTATCTTTAAATTTTTTACTTGTGTTAATAAAGACTAAATCACTTATATGATTGTATGGTTAGGGAGATCATTAGTATCCAGTTTGTAGAAGTAAATCCAAACCTCAAAATGATTTTTAGATTTTTAAAAAACTATCATATTAAAAAATATCATACACAAGTACATTTGGAAATTATGTTTAAAAAGGTACATGTAGATATTTTGAAGCTGATAGAATGATGCACAAGTTATAGATTCACTCAAATCTAAATCTTTTATAGGTCATATACATTGACATACATTATTGAATTACATTACATAAAGTAAGCACTGGTTGGTTAGGTACATGTATACTCGAACATGCATGTGGCTTTGACAGGTTCTATGAGAGTTATATATTGGTTGTACTTTAAGGCAAAATGTTTGAATTGGCTTATAAATATAAGCATGGATTTGGCAGTTTTAAATTTCATACATATTATACACATTTTGTCCATTCATTTCATGTTTGTCTGTGTCTTTGTGGTGTCCCCAGCTTTCTCATCACCCCTGATATCGTCCAAGACAGTGTTTTAGGTGGATTAGGTACTGTAAACCAACTTTTAATCGCGTGTGAGAAATTTTCGCGAGATTTGTGAAAGCTCCGTCATCTTGAATATTTCTCGTCGCGAAGTCTATGTGCCTATTAAAAACAGATCCAAAATATGCTCGATCGCAAAAATTAATCGTCGCCAACTAGTTTATCCCTGGTAAATCACGAAATAAAGTCTTCGCGATTAAAAGTTGGTTTAAAGTATCTGATAAGGCATATGAATCAAACAAAGAGAGGGTGTATTTACAATGAGTGTGATCTGTAATGATATACATGTATGTATATGTACTGAATGATTTATAGTTAGGATGTGTTTTCTGTATATCCTTAGACATGCATCTGATTATTTTGTATGTGATAACATGTTCTTGTAATTAAACTATAATTATAGTCCAGGACTCTCTAAATAAATCTGTTTGTGTTTTAGTATGTTGATATATTAATCTATCTTAATTAAGCATACTATGTCATGTATATGGATTTCTTAATATATGAACTGTTTTGCACTTTGTATATTTGATATAACACATGTATTTACTGTTATTCTGTCTTAGCAAGTAGCAGTTTTGTAAACATTATCTATGCATGTTATAGGCCAGGGTTCAAATTCAAGGTCAGTCCCATCTAACAAATAATAATTAAAATGCGATAACTCAAAGATCTTGCTCTTTCAAGAAAATCATCCAAAATTATCTTAGTATTACATTAAACTATTCTGGAAATTTCCTCTCAGGAACATTGATCAATTTCATACTTTTAATTTGTTATATTTACCAGTATTTAGATTTTGATATCCATGTGCAAGATGCATGAAGCTCCAACATCTGGTGTCAGACCTACTTGCACAGATCTTGACCTTAAACTCAGTGTGCGAAATTAACGGTGGACCGGTAGACAATGTCTATAGAAAATCTAGTCGGTCTATACCGATCGAAATATTAATAAAATGCGATAACTCAAAGATCTTGCTCTTTCAAGAAAATCATCCAAAATTATCTTAGTATTACATTAAACTATTCTGGAAATTTCCTCTCAGGAACATTGATCAATTTCATACTTTTAATTTGTTATATTATCCAGTATTTAGATTTTGATATCAATGTGCAAGATGCATGAAGCTCCAACATCTGGTGTCAGACCTACTTGCACAGATCTTGACCTTAAACAGTAACTGGGTCAAATTTGCAATAATATGAACTTTTTTTAATGCATAGTAATGTAGGAAAACCTGTTAAAAGTTTTTTTCTTTTAAACAATGAGCTTAAATTAAAATAAATTTCCGATCCCATAAAATTTATATTATTAGCTCACCTGAGCCGAAGGCTCAAGTGAGCTTTTCTGATCAAAATTTGTCCGTCGTCTGTCGTCGTTGGCGTCGTCTACGTCGTAAACTTTTCACATTTTCATCTTCTTCTCAAGAACCACTGGGCAAATTTCAACCAAACTTGCTACAAAGTATCCTTGGGTAACAGGGATTCAAGTTCAAATGAAGGGCCACGCCCTCTTCCAAAGGGAGATAATTAGGAAATAGTGAAAAATTAAGGTCACTTTTAAAAAAATCTTCTTCTCAAGAACCACTGGGCTAGGAAAGATGAAACGCATGTTGAAGCATCCTCAGGTAGTGTAGATTCTAGTTTGTTCAAATCATGACCCCCGGGGGTAGGATTGGGCCACAATGGCCTATCAAAGTTTTACATAGGAATATATTGGAAAAATCTTTAAAAATCTTCTTCTCAAGAACAACTGGGCCAGGAAAGATATATAGGAAAAATCTTTTCAAGAACCATTGAGACAGGAAAGATGAAACTCCTTTGGAATCATCTCCAGGTAGTGTAGATTCAAGTTTGTTCAAATCATGACCCATGTTTGATCTGATTCATGTTTGATCTGATATGTGCTTTTTCCTAGCCAATTGCTCAGGTGAGCGATGTGGCCCCTGGGCCTCTTGTTATCATGTTGTTCCACAAAAATCACCTATCTTTTGAATTTTAGAAAAAAGCAATGACCCAGATGATCATCCTTAACATGGTTAATGCTACTCCTGTTTTATTTCAAATCTAAATAAGTATTGTTTGTCAGTAATGATATCTTTTAAATAGATTAAAATTTCAAACATGCCTATTTTTTCCTTAAAATACCTATTATTTCCTAATCATACATGTTTTTTTTTTTCTGAATGGCCATTACAATTCATGAAGTATGCATTTGAGAGGTCTAAACTTTTCAAAACATTTTTATAAATTTTATTAAGTTAGGCCATTCCAAGTTTCTGTCTGTTTAAAATCTGACAAATATATGATGTGGGCTTTACAATTTATCATGTTGTTTTTGCCATGGAACATTTCTTTGTGAATAAGTAGAAACTTTACATATAAAAAAAAACCTTGGATGGCCTAAACCTACATTTTATTACACCACTGGTATATGTTTACATTCTACATGCCTAGCACCATCTAGAATATATTGTATAAAGACCATTACTATATGCCCTTTGTGCTGACAAACATTTTTGTGCTATGTAAATTTCAGGCCAGGACTGGTTTCCGGCATATGGATATCAAAATGATTCCTGTCTCGTCAAGCCAATACTAACTGCAGACATACGTTCGCAAAATTTCTGTGCTGGAATAAGTATGAGCATAAAACATGTAATTTATCTTATGCATTCATGCGTTTGGAAATCAAGCATCACTGTGTAGTGTTTGTGTATCATTTCAAAAACCTCGGTGCCTTGTGTTGCATGAAAAAGCATTTATCTTCACTCCTTTTGATGAATTACAATGCAATATTTTATAAATTGATCTGACATTTCAAATACTCTTTGTTGCTTTTTTTATGCATTCACATTGTGAGTTTGTAGTGCATATGGCTATGAAATTTTAGTTTGATTTTAGTGCTTTTCAAAAGGAATGACAGATTAAATGAACAGTTTCATCCATTAAATATAACAATAAGACATTTCAGTATGGGAAACATAATCATTTTAAATTAAAATTTTGTATGAGTAATACAGGTCTCATATATACATACTTTACATATGAACCTAACATGTCACAATAGCCCGCTTTCTAACAAGTTGCTTCATAGAATTAAAAGAAGACAATGTCTGTATTAAAGAAGTAAAGTTATGGATATGAACTACTGTAGATGCCATGGCTTTGTAAATTTGGTTAGGAATTTGATGTATTTAACAGATTTTGAGACAAAATGCTTTACCTGAAAAGCTTAAATGATAAGAGTACATGTACTGCTTTAATTGGTCAATTTTGACTTGAACACTTCTGAATTGACTTATCTGCAGATCTTTCTGTTTGACTCAGGATGGGGCTTTTCTTTTTATGTCTTATTTACTAGTAACTGTAGGAGTGCATGGTTTATTAGCTTGCCTGTAATTTTATTTACTAATATAATCTATGCCAAGTTATTCTGGTCTTTAAGGTAAGATTTTTTATGTTTTATATTAAAAAAGAAGTCATATGCCTATTTTTAATTAAATTTCCTGATTTGGACAGTGCAAAAAAAAAATCATGGACATAGATTTAAAGTTTTTATTAGTTTTCTGGATCTGATTATAATCGTCTTATTTTTTCAAATAAAGGAGAAGGTATTCCCTTATAGACCAGAATAGCTTTGGTTTGGTACACTTTCAGTTGAAACAAGTTTTTTGTTGTGTGCAGTGGCTATATATCTTGTTTCTGCCTCTTCTATTTACTTTTGATTTAAAAAAAAAAAAAAAATTGTTAAATGTGTTAAGAATAAGAGGTATCAAACAAAATTAAAAAACAGTAACTTGATGATAATGAATAGAAATCATCCCACAGTTTATTACCTGATTTATTTCCTGGTCCAGGTAAGATTGTTGCTTTTTCCCCTCAGGTGTGGACTGGAAATCCCTGACAATGCCCGCCTCCCTCCCGATCACCACTGACTACTTCCCTGACAAGCGCAGTCTGGAGAATGACTACACTCTGTCACAGTACACACTGATACCAGAGGATGTTAACAATGAGTACTACTCCAGGTAAATAATGCACAAAACAGCAGGGCTTTGGACAGCTATAGTGTTTGTAAGATATAAGGTAAAAGCAGTAATTTTCATGATTGCTGATGTAATTTTATAGCTCACTTCAACGAAGTCGAGATGAGCTTATGCTATACCCTTGGCGTCGGCGTTCCAGGTTAAAGTTTTAGGAGCAAGTCCATTCCCAAGTAACTATAAGCCCTACCTGAACCAAACTTGCATGGATGATGCATCTAGGGATGGGCACTACCAGACTTGCTTTGGATGCTGGATCTGACCTACATTTTCCAAATGAGTGACAAGGTTAAAGTTTTTGGAGCAGGTCCATTCCAAAGATGAGTGACAAGGTTAAAGTTTTTGGAGCAGGTCCATTCCCAAGTAACTTTAAGCCCAACCCAGACCAAACTTGCATGGATGATGCATCTAGAGATGGACACTACAAGACTTGCTTCAGATGCTGGATCTGACCTACATTTTCAAGATGAATGACCAGGTTAAAGTTTTTAGAGCAGGTCCATTCCCAAGTAACTATAAGCCCTACCCAGACCAAACTTGCATGGATGATGCATCTAGGGTTGGACACTACCAGACTTGCTTTGGATGCTGTATCTGACCTTCATTTTTATTCCCAAGCAACTGTAAGACATACCCAAACCAAACTTGCATGGATGATACATCTAGGTATGGACATAACAAGACTTGCTTCGGATGCTGGATCTGACCTACATTTTCATTTCCAAGTAACTATAAGACAGACCCGAACCAAACTTGTATGGATGATACATCTAGGGATGGACACAACCAGACTTGCTTCTTATGCTGGATCTTACCTACATTTTCATTTCCAAGTAACTATAAGCCCTGCCTGAACCAAACTTGCATGGATAATGCATCTGGGGATGGACACTAGCAGACTTGCTTCAGATGCTTGATCTGACCTTTATTTTCATTCCCAAGTAAGTTGAAACCCTACCTTACCCAAACTTGCATGGATGATGCATCTAAGGATTGACACTACCAGATTTGCTTCGGATGCTGAATCTGACCTATATTTTCCATACAAGAGACCATGTTAAAGTTTTGGGAACAGATTAAACCCAATGAACTTGAACTCCTTAATATCTGCAGTATTAACAAATTTATGAATATTTGTTTACACTATACACGTTTTTGTCTCGCCTGCGACGAATGTCGCGAAGCGAGACATAGCGACCATAGATTCCGTCGTCGTCGTCGTCGGCGTCCAACTTTTGGTTAACCCAAATGTCAAAGTTTTATAAACTGCAATAACTTTCTCAAATTTTATTCAGTCTTCTTGAAATTTGGACACAATATTCAGTATGGATAAAAATTTATATCCCAAGTATGATTTTGAAAAAAAAAATTCAAATTTTTCCGTATTTTTTCCTTAAGTTGGACTTAGTTTTTTCATGATAATTTATGGTGAAGACCTATATTCCAGCAACTATAAGTTATAGGGATATGATAATTAGTCAGTGGATACATCATGGGTAACCACAAACGTCAGTACCAGAATTAGGTCATCTTGACCTACATTTTTCTGCATGAGTGACTTTGGTTAAATTTTTGGTGGAGGTCCATATCTCAGCATCTATAACTTATAATGGCATGATGATTTGTCATTGTACAGGTTATAAGTAACCAACAACATCAGTACCAGAATTAGGTCATTTTGACCTACATTTTTCTGCATGAATGACTTTGGTTAAATTGATAATGGAGGTTCATATTTCAGCAACTATAACTTATAGTGGCATGATAGTTAGTCAGTGGATACATCATGGGTAACCACAAACGCCTGTACCAGAATTAGGTCATCTTGACCTACATTTTTCCGCATGAGTGACTTTGCATAAATTTATGGTGGAGGTCCATATCTCAGCAACTATAACTTATAGTGGCATGATAATTTGTCAGTCTACACATCATGGGTAACCAACAATATCAGTACCATAATTAGGTAATCTTCACCTACATTTTCTGCATGAATGACTTGATACATATACAGTGGATTTGATTTCAAAATGCAAGTTCAAATTATTGCGACTCATAACACGTTGCAATATTCGCAATAATAAAAACATCACAATAATTTGTGAATTTACAGGGTATATGTATATATATATAAATGCCAATATAATCGCCAAGGGATTAGATATTAAGTCAGCTGTTCCATTTCTTTATTATTGTATTTCAGGATTGTTTCCATTCTTTTACAGATATTTTTGTTACACAGTAGGTAAACATCAGTGTTTTCATTTTAAATGATTTAATACCTGGTGGCAAGATGTTCTTAATATTCTCATAATAAATAATTAACATTTCAAGCAAATATTTCACAAGAGAAATTTCACCTTTTCAGGGAAGACAGGAATTGTATTAAATGTTTAATCTTGATTGTGTGCATGTAATGAAGGCATTTTCAACAAGGGTTCTGTGAGAACATTTGTTATCCCTTTAGGGCTCTTCCAGAAAAAAATACCGAGAAGGGTCGAAACTCCATTAAATTTTATAAACCTAAGTGGGGGTGTTTCAATCATTTCTTACTAACCACAGCGACAGCAGGCGAGACACAGGGTTGCGGGCAACCCTTACGTACTTTTTCACATGCCTAGAAATGTGTATATGCCATGTAAGGAGTTAAACACAACTTGCAAGAATATTGTTGTTGGGATAAATACTAGATATTAAGAAAATGTGATGTGATATTTGCATAACTTACACTGATAACATTCGTCGAGGTGGGCTTCGTAATCTTTGATTACCCATGTTTTTCATTGTTAACAATTATCAACTACATGTATATTGAAATTCTAAATGACAATCCATTGAATAGGGTTACTATCAAACAGCAAAATTTAATGCCCACACAACCATTTTAGATGACAAAACACTTAAATTTTATCCCCATGAAAATTTGTTCTTCTTCAGTACATTTTTAGTGTTCTATTAATAGTACTTGAGTAGTGACAAATTTATGCATCCAGCTTATATTGATTTTTTTTTTCCGAATCAGTGTAACTTTAAAACTGTGTAAATTGCCATTTTCTATCCATCCCTCAGAAAATCAGAAATTTTACAGACACAATTCATTCAATGAGGTTATGTCATTGAAGCAACTGTTTGATCGTTATCCTCTGTTTGTCTCTTTTTCAGTCCCCCTGTATCTGAGGATGAGAAGTTTTACAGAAGGAAGCCCCTGTCTGTGACAGAGCTGTTCAGGGAGCTGATCTCTCAGAGGCTGGCTCAGGGGTTCCAGATCATTACAAAGAAGAAGTCGACCAAGCAGTCGTTAGAGATGTCAGTTGGGTCCAGTCCTCAGCTTCCACTGACCTCTAGTCTCATCAGGGCACGACCCAGGTCTGGGCCACAGGTCAGTGTCAGAAAGTAGATGGTAGGAAACCAGTTAAAAGTTGAACCACAGCTCAGTGTCAGAAAATAAAACCAGTTTAAAGTAGCTATATAGAAACTAGAGGGTAGGAAACCAGTTAAAAGTAGCTATGCTTATTATTAGGTTGAAAGTGTTTCATAAGTTAAAGTAAGCTAAGGACACAAGAATAACTAGAAATATATCATTATGAGTACAGAATTATTCCAAACTAATTTCAATTTTCATGTATGCTTTTTCTTGAGTTGCCCTGTGGGGTTTATAGGTCTAAAGTGCACAGGTTATTGTTGAGGAGCCCTTTTAAGTCTTAAGTTGCACATCTCTGTTTTGCTCAACAGGATGAGATCTACCTGAGTATTGGATTGATATTCCATAAGCTGACCCTCAGTGGACAGACCATTCAGGTCACTCAGTACAGACCAAGGTAACTCAGCTCTCAGCAAGTCCTGCAATTTGTAAATGGCTCTATATACAAAATGAACTTCAGTATAGGAAATTCACTTTGAAAATAACTGATTATAGAATTGTAGTAGATTTTGTATAAGATTTAGGGACCAACAGCAAACAATGGTAAATGGAAAAAACCCATAAAATTAGCAATGGTTTTACCTTGAGCACATGCTAGAATTTGGCATGTTTTGTACTAGTACACATGCTAAAATTTGGCATGTTTTGTTCTAGTACACATGTTAGAATTTGGCATGTTTTGTCTTAGAACACATGCTAGAATTTGGCATGTTTTGTATTAGTACACATGATAGAATTTGGCGTGTTTTGTTTTAGTACACATGCTACAATCTGTGTGTTTTGCTTTTCAGACATGAGCAGCGCCAGATGAATCACCTGTACAGGTACCGATTCCAGGTCCCTGACTCGCTGAGCTACGACATCTCAACGAGTCAATTCAAAAATGAGAAACTGGAGAATTACAACTGGAACTACCTCGACCAGTACATCTGTACTCGTGGAGAGGGCGACTATGGGTTATTAGATGTATGTTATTTGTGTTTAAATGGTTTAATGTAGAATTTTTGTAGAAAAACTTTGATATTCAGTGTGAAACGGAAGATGCACATGTTAATAATACCGTATAAGTAGAATTTTTAGCGAGGATTTAATTTTGGCATTATTAGCGAGGGTGCTGACATTGCTAAAATTGAATATCGCTAAAAATTAATTGCTTATTATTTGTAATAGCTTCTTTACTTAGCATTTTAAAATCGCTAAAATTACTTCTTGCTAAAAATAAGATACCAGATTTTAGGTAGAAATCGATAAATTTGCGTCTCGCTAAAATTTCCACTTATATGGTGTGTTGATATCTTCATTTTGTAGCATTTGAAATACTGGCAGGCGAGATTTTTTCTGTTGCCATGTAACAATCCAGCCACCAGGAAGATCATAGAGGGAAATGATAGGTAACATTCTGATTTTTATCCTATAAACATTGTGTTTAATTTAGTTTGTTTAATTTCACCAAACACATGACTTGAGAGTATTAACTGCTTAATAATTTTTTGAGATTTAAACACTGAACTAAGAGATGTGTGTGTAAAAGTGCAGTTTTGAATACAAACATAGTTTGATTTTTCACATTTTTTTTACTGTAGTTGAAAATCTCACTGACATATAATTTTTTAATTTAAAATCATAAGTAAATACATATTTTTTTGAATTATTTGATGAAGCCAGTGCATGTACACAGCATATTGTAAAAATGATCTAAATTATATTACACTGATAGAAGAACTATAAAACACTTGACCTTTGAATACTTTTTACAATTGAATAGCAATTAAATTACAACATTCTCAAAATAAGTTTTTAATATAATTTTGTTTTGCTTTTTTGTATGGTATGGTTATTTGATATTAACTGTGTCCATATTCACCAGGATCTTCCCTAGGTCAGTGCAAAAATTTGTGATAAGTTTTAATATTTTGTTTTCACCTTTTCCTGTGAACTGAATGCTTTTATAACCGTTCCTATGCATCACACACTTTTATGCATATCTATACCCAGGCATGTATGTTTTTCATGTATACTAGTAATAATTTTAAGAGAAATATAAAAAAAAAAATATTTATCACTAAATATTACATATCAGCTCGAGCCTAAGAACATGTAGATCCACACAACCATTTTTTTTTACACAGTTTATGATCATGCAGCTTATTAGCAGCATTAGTACTGACAGGAATTTTATGTCAGGTATCTGTTATTTCTCGGAAGTAATTACAGCAAGGAAATAAACTTCTCAGGCTGAATGCTTTTATCTTTATATAACAAATGAATGAATGAAATTACATTTCTTTACTTCAAAATTTGATAAATTAAATGCTTGATTGATTGTTGATGATTTCAGATGAATTGTTGATGTTTGTTCTCTAAGGTGTTTGATATCTTTTAATACCAGTTACTAGATATCAGGTGTGATTATTTAAGTTTGTTCTGTAGGGTGTGATATCAACCAAATAACAGACATATCTATTGTGTTTGTTTTCCAAGGTGTGCTTTCTTGCAGATATCAGGTGTGACTGATGTGTTTGTTGTCTAAAGTGTAAAATCTACCAGATATCAGATGGAAATACTGTAGATTGTTTTCTTAGGTGTGATATCTTCCAGATGTTGTGTTTGTTTTCTATGATGTGATATATAACAGACATCAAGTGTAAATACTGTTATTTGTTTTCTTAGGTGTGATATCTACCATATTTCAGGTGTGAATGTTATGTTTGTTTTATAAGGTCTGATGTCTGCCAGATATCAGGTGTGACTGATTTGTTCATTTTCTTATGTGTTGTATCTTCCAAATATCAAGTGTAACTACTGTTGTTTGTTTTCTAATGTGTTACATCAAGATATCAGATGTGATTTTTGTTTTGTAGTGTGTGATATCTACCAGATATCAGTTGAGACTGTTTTGTTTGTTTTCTGACTAAGTAGTTTTATCTGATAGATATCAGGTGTTATTTTTTGTTATTATTATCATTTGTTTTCTAAGGAATCTAACAGATACAATGTGTGACTGTTGTTTGTGTTCTAAGGTGTGATATCTACTAGATATTATGGGTAATTATTAATGTTTGTTTATTTAAGGTGTGATATCTACCAGATGAGAAGTAAACTGGAACTACAGCAGTTAATCAGTGGATTTGTTCGCTTCCTAGAAACTCTGAACAAAATCAGGAGAACTGCACAGACAAGAAGGCCAAAGGTAAACACCACCCTTTACTAAATTTATAAAATCTGTTTTAATGTCTGAAAATAAATGCTTTTGAAATGCTTCTTCTGATTATAAATGGATGTTTTGTTTGTTGTATTTAGCAGCACTCTGGTGAAAATACAACTAGTACCCCTGCTTCAGACCAGCAAACTTCACCATCCAGGTAAGAATATTCTGATGAGGGGGAGGGGACTGTTCTTAAGGGGTGGGGTGGGGGTGGGGTATCATTTGATATTTCTACAGAAATACACGTATGAAGAGGAATATTGAATTACTTTGCTATCTAAAAAACCAAGATATGAATCTCACTGAATACACACATGATATAGATATAATTTCTTGTTAATACAGTCAAAAAGAAGTGGTAACATTGTCAACATCAATGCCATCATCAAAATTAATAGAAGCAATGAGAGACCCCCAGTAAGTATAGCTTGATTCAGAAATGTGTTTCTTGATATTGTTTGATATTATCCAAAAGTCAAACAAAATTCTCTAAATATGCTGTATTCTATATTTACACCATCACCGACTAATATGGTTGTTCGTGGAGTAAATTTTGTGAATTTACTTCACTTTGTACCCGTTTATTCTACCACAGGACAGGATTACCCATGATTCCTAAGCAGACTGGTCTCCCAGAGAGCTGTTTTATCTCTGAGGAAGCTGTGGATTGGTGTATACAAAATATACAGGAGGTCAAGGACATCTCCAGTGGCATCACTCTAATGCAGGTAAGGGTCACAGAGCCAGTGTGATATGTAATTGTGGTACATGTACAGTTAGGTTAAATACATGCAGTAGGTATGAAATGATTTCTGAAATACTCTGTTTGCTGTTTGTCCAATACAATGATATATTTTAATTTGTAGAGACTACAAGATGAACACTTCATTTGCCATGCCACAGGGAATCCCTATCACAAGTTCATCCATGGCTTCTACCTGTACAACATTGTGTCACCAAAAGATAAACCAAAAGCTGGTAAAATTCTGTCATTGCCACATCAAAGAATGGCAGGGTCTTTTATTTTGCTTCTTGCACTTCACAATGAAATGGAACATGTATTTGGTTATATATGTACAATGTAAATGTTTATTTATGCATTGATATAAAATTACCTGTGTAAGTGATGTTGATTTCCTTTAGAGTTTTACACATTTATGAAGAACATCATTTGTTACCTGTATATAATCAGATAAAAATCAGAATTCTATGAGTCTTTGTATTCACTGACTCAGTTCTTACAAAAAAGAAAAGATTTCTGGAAAGAAATTCTGTGCTTGTAAATGTCTCTATATTTTTTGTAGATGCGTATGGACCAAATTACAATTATTTGTTCCAAAATGAGTGGTGTGAGGTCTCCATTCTTCCTGTTGAGCGAGAACGGACCGAGGTACCACTGTTTGCCACAGACGAGTCTCCATGCCAGATGTCCGAGCTCTGGGTCAATAAGGTGACCAACGACTGGCGAACATTGTCTGGTATTGACTCCGGAGCCCAGGGCTGGGGCCAGCAGCTGGGTAATAATTTAGATATTAACTTTGTAAATCAGGTCTATAAACGTGTATATGATGTACTATATCAATACCTGTATGTGATAGGGTATAATAATAGTAGTTTGCAGACCATTATGCAAGAGCAGCTTTATTTCAGAACATCCTTCACAAAAAAACATGTATAACATCCCATGCTTGTGTATTTTGATTTCTGAAAAATTGGCATTCATTTTTGTTCACATATACATGTCTTTGAATCAGTTTTTAGCTCACCTGAGCCGAAGGCTCAAGTGAGCTTTTCTGATCAAAATTTGTCCGTTGTCTGTCGTTGTCGTAGTCGTTGTCGTTGTCGTCGTCGTTGTCGTCGTTAACTTTTCACATTTTCATCTTCTTCTCAAGAACCACTGGGCCAATTTCAACCAAACTTGGCACAAAGTATCCTTGGGTGAAGGGGATTCAAGTTTGTTCAAATGAAGGGCCACGCCCTTTTCCAAGGGGAGATAATCATGAATTTGTTAAAAATTAATG
>PRKT01000072.1:419810-434539 GCA_003671525.1 Saccostrea glomerata
TGAAATTCCAGATGGAGTTATTTTCACTAGAATTATTTTTCCATTTTAAATCTCCTTACCTGCATTGTTGCAATGCTAGTTAGTTTATACAACTATATGCGAATGCAGATAATTTACATTTCCCAATTCCTCAATGCAGGATTTCCATTGCTATGCAGTATGAATGCAGGCTCAGTCAGGTATTGTGATTATAATGTCTATCAATGTCAGGCAAGGGCTGACTCCAAAGTCAGTCAATGCAGGCATTGGCTGACTTCAAAGTCAGTCAGTCAATGCAGGCATTGGCTGACTACACATCAGTCAGTCAATGCAGGCATTGGCCGACTGCGCAGTCAGTCAATGCAGGGATTGGCCGACTGAATATCAGTCACTCAATGCAGGCATTGGCCCACTGCACATCAGTCATTCAATGCAGGCATTGGCCGACTGAATATCAGTCATTCAATGCAGGCATTGGCCCACTGCACATCAGTCATTCAATGCAGGCATTGGCCCACTGCGCAGTCAGTCAATGCAGGCATTGGCCGACTGAATATCAGTCAGTCAATGCAGGCATTGGCCCACTGCACATCAGTCATTCAATGCAGGCATTGGCCAACTACACATCAGTCAGTCAATGCAGGCATTGGCCGACTGCACATCAGTCAGTCAATGCAGGCATTGGCACACTGCGCAGTCAGTCAATGCAGGCATTGGCCGACTACACATCAGTCCGTCAATGCAGGCATTGGCCCACTGCACATCAGTCAGTCAATGCAGGCATTGGCCGTCTGCACATCAGTCAGTCAATGCAGGCATCGACCGACTCTATAGTCAGTGAATACACATTCATTTACTGAAGACCTTGAAGCCCCAGGCTTGGCTGACTTTGGCACACTGTTCTTCAAAATATTGCTGTGTGATCGTTAATAATTATCATGTCATGAATCTGTATAATGATAAACAATATCAGATTAATTTTTTAAAATTGATAATATAATATGAGGCCAGATATATGTAACTCTAAAACCATAGAGCGTAGTGGACATAAGAAAAAGTGAGTGCAAGTTGGTCTTTTTTTTAACAATAGTGAATTCATTTTATACATTGAAAAGATGTCAGCATAAAAATGATTTTGGCTGTTAAATGACAACAAAGTACTCAGTGTTCTAAGGCGTAATTGATTAAAATTTGTATCATTTCACTGCGGGGAATTTGGTGAATTTCCAAAATGAATGAAAATTCCAGAACTGATGTACACAAAACAAATATCATTTGATGATCTGAATATTTTTCTAAAGTATATCAATAGTACGAATTATAGTGGCACATTTAGTCATGCATATGAGTTATTCAGTTAAAGTCATATTAAAGAGTTTTTTCGATCCTCTATCATTTTCTTTTCCTTTGGTCTTTATTGTAGTTTTTAACCCGTGTATACCGTGTATACCTGAAAAAGAAACATGAGAATATAATGTAGGGTTTAATTACTGTAAGTGAAGTTCTTTTTTAAAAAAATCAAAAAAATATTTTTACAATTTCTTTCCAAATTTTTTTAAATTCTGCTTATGATTTAAGTAGTTCACAAATAGTTTAAACTTATTTCTTCAAATTATAAGACTTTATAAGAACGGGATGGCAATATATTTAGTAAGTTAGATTAATTATGCATTCCCAAAACTTCACAAGACTAGATATATTATTTTCAAGATAACCAGAGGCATATTACTTTCTAATTCTTGCCAGTGGACATATTTATATCTATGTTCAATTTTTTTAGCACACCTAATTTTGAACATCCTCAAGACCCCCCCCCCCCTTTCAGAATTAATTGAATATTCTATCCCCGACATTCAAATAAAAACAAACCCCAAAAAAAACATAATCTTACCGGAGTTTTCTTTTTTCGACTGTTTCACTATTCACTTTCATCTGTATATAACTGGTTTGTTGTAAATCCTAAAATTTTCTAGCGTTTGCATGCTCTGTCACATTCATAGGGACGGGATTTCGCTTCAAATTTACTTAGATGTCCATCCTGGCAGGGAGAGGGTCTTAAAACTGAAATAAATAATTAATATCCTCAATATTTAATTGTGAAGGAAAAATAGATTTAAATTACACTGTTTGTATATTTTTTAAAATTCGTCATAAATTTAATTTCCGATGCAACATCTTTTGAACGCCTCTGTATTCAAGAGTGAAAGTAGCCACAAGGACCGAGTGTTAGAAAAAAAATTCGGCCGTCTAAATATATGTTCTATGTTTATAAGTAGACCAAAAACACTCATATCTATAACTGGTTAATGAACAGACGTACAAATTACTTACCATGAAAAACGTTAGGCCTACACCAAATCATCATGATCATCGTACGTAATCTGCTAGGCCCTATAGACTTGTCTACTATTTCGATGCCTCGATTGATAAAACTTCACGTGTCTTTCAGTAAAAAACACACAACTATAGGTAACTGAAAATCCGTCCTTTCGTTCGTTGTATTTTTCAAACGGTCTTCTAAACTCCTAAGCCTAATAACGTTTCGCGGATTTTATTTTCTGTAATATTGTGACGTCATATGGATACGTAGTTGATCTCCCAACAGTTAGGCCAATTTGAAGATGCTCATTCACACAACAGAGATGTGGACGATTACAAAAATATGGAATTTTCATTATGAAGTGGAAATACACCCGATGCGGTCTTCTTGAAGCAATGCTTCGTCCTGTATCTAGTATGCGTTTAACGGAAAGTTCCAGAGAGGCTCTGCAGTTGTTTAACCCTTTCTCTTCCGGCGCATTTTACGTGATTTTGGAGGCCTTTTGACATGGCATTATTAAATTATTTCTAACTTTTTTATCCAAGGGGAAAGCTAGGCATAATGCATACCATTTTGTGGGAAATTTCTTACAGATGATATTTTATGACTGTTTAGATACTCAACCACTGACCTTATTAGTAAAAATTGAGGTCAAAGGTCAATTAAGTGCAAAATTTTATGGAATTTTTTGATACTTTTTCATCTTTAAGCTAAATATTAAGTATGATGTATGTTGAAATAGGAAATTTGGGATATACCCACAAAAGAGCATTATACTGTACTACATGAAACACATAAACTTTTTTTTCAATTCTGCATATAACTACTTAAAAGGGGTTGCTAAGCAACGCAGAATTCTTTAATTTTCGGGCAGAAATTTTCATTTTTTACTCATCCTAGACACATTTATGAATCCCAGCACATATAAAAGTTAGATGTGAGGTCATAAAATTATAAGGGACATACAACAGATAAATTGTCTTAAAGTTTGACCTCATTAGAACTATTTTTAGGAGGTCAAAGGTCAAATAAGTGCAAAAGTTTCATCAATTTTTTTCAACACTTTTCAATATTCTTGCCATAATTTTACACAATGGATGCTGAAATGGAAAATTCTGAATATACTCTCAAGAAGGGATCAGAACTGCAATATCCATGCATCATTTTAGTTCAAATATCTGTTTAATGACCTTTAAGTGGTTGCTAAGCAACATCATTTTAAAGTTTTTGGCTATATACATGTTTGTTATTTCACATTCTGGACACATTCTAGACACTTTTTGTATATTTCATGATATTGTTTGTAAGATATGGGCCATAAAGATGAAAGAACATTTTTGTATTAAAAATTGACCTTGACACTCTTGTTCTTCAGGGGGTCAAGGTCATATCAGTACAGAATTCTGCTTTAAACTGTAAGTAAATATCAATTTTGAAATGCTTCAAACATGGATAAATCATCTAATAGTTGACGTAATAAAAATGGCGAATGACAAAATTTGCAAGCAAAGAATTCTGGTCTGCTTCTTACAAAGCCCTAGCAAAACATGTATACTATCTTTTTGTTAAACAAGAAATCCATTCTCTTGATGCCATTAAAAATAATCTTTATTTTCATGGATTTAATCAAACAAGAAAAAAAAACTAAATAATTTCATTACAAGATTTTTCTGGTAAAACAGAGCTTAAGGGGTACAATAAAGACTTGACATGTTATCTTGGAGGGAAATAATAATAATAGATAGCATTGGCAATATTTAATGCAAAACTGTTTAGTCAATAAGTTGAAAATTTGACGCTTATATCCAAATATACAAATCCAGAAATATTGCAAGATGAATTCCAAATCAGACTGAAATCTTCAACAAAATGTTGAAGAGCACTTTTACTTTGTGTCCACCATTCTTTTATCAACTGTCATTTCTCTGTAAGACTGGAGGAAATTCTTTGACTTGTCCAATATTATTTGCTGTCAAGTACAAGTGATCAGCTTCTATCCTGTAAAAGATTTAAGTATTTTGAAACAGATACATGTCATTGTGTATATAAAATTATATTTATAAATAAAATTAAGAATGCTAAAATTACTACATTTATTTGATTTTCCTTTTAAAATTAAAATTGTATTTATTATGTGATCCAAGTAGTTAAATGATATTGTTAAGTCAATGTATCAGGACTGATAATTCAACAACCTTGTAGTAAACCATCATGGTAAAATTACTGAACTAAAACAAATAGCATATATGGCAATCTGACTAAAGCCAGACCTCTGTTTACGCTATCGCAACATGTAAAAAAAATCTGGCATTAGATTGCTACGAAAGCCAGGAAGGGACACGTAAATTTTTCAAAAAAGTAAAAAATGATATCGAATCAAATTAGACAATCCAATCCCACGTATTACTAAATTGTTCCCTCGATTTATAATATGAGATCTCGAATTACACAATCCGATCTTCAGGATTACTAATTCGCCCCCTTGATTCATAATTTGAGATCTCGAATTACATACCGGTAATTTGTTTTCACAGATTGATAATTCAACATCTCGATTTGTTACAACGTCAGTCTTATGATTTTGGAAATCTGTGCTCTTGAATTTCATTACATATATGTACAGATACATCCAACCATTTTAATCAATAAGTGCGTTCTATTTATTTTGTTTCAGCAACCGGTCGTTTCCAACCTCTTTCATAACTAATTCAACGTATATTTATTTTAGAAATATTATGATTACACAGGACCCATATTCACTTTTACTATCTAGGACTTTCAATTATTCTAATATACAAGTAACACAAAAACCTCTAAGATTTTTTGTTGTACAAATATCAGTACTAGCACATGGATTTGAAAATGTTCATGTATTTTTCTCATTTTGGACCGTAATATGTAATAAAAGTTAGGATGTAAAATACTACAATATTCTATTTTTTAAACATGTATTACCATATCCGATATGTACAGATAAATAATTTAAACGAAATCATGGGAAGGGTTTACATTCCGAGGGAATGAATCATTTAAACTAAGAGAATGAATTATACAATCTGAGATAACGGATTGTGTAATTTGAGGGAACGAATTGATAATCTGTGAGAATGAATTGGCAATTTGTTATAACAGATTGTCAATCCGAGAGAACGGATTGTATATATCCAGAACTCGGTTTACTTTTTTTAAATTTTTAAAAATCCTATGTCCCTTCATGGCTTTCATAGATTGCATACCTGCATGGCTGCCAGGGTTGTAAAAAGAAATGAGACAATAGACTGCAATGTTACTTCAGGGCAAAATTCCTGGGGCAGGGCTGTTTGTGAGTATGGGAGTGTTGATAAACCATCAAGTGAGTTTGACCACCCATATATATGATGTATGATAATTGGAAAGTGTCTGAAAAATTGAGAAAATGGAAATTCTAACCACATACTTTATGCAGATTGGAAATACAACAGCAGTCTATAAAAACAGCTTGTTCCATATCTCGGCATTCATTCAAATAGATATTACATGTTTAAATAATGTGTCTGTATGAATAATTAAGCATCATAAGTATTGTGTGTTTCAAACACTTATTTTTCAAAATATAAATCAAATAATTATAAATTTGTATGAATGCAATATCATGAGAATGACAAATAAAATTAGACTTCATTTTTTAAAATTTTACAAAACAAACACAAACAAAATTTACCTGTTCATTGGTGTCCTTACATATTAATTGACCTTCGTAGTTCATGGTGGGCTTAGAAAGTGGGTATTCACGGATGAAACTATTGTTGCATATGGTGAAATAGTTAGAAGAATCTAACTGTGTCTCGGTACAAGCCCTCACCACAGTTAGAATACCACCCATATACTCGCAATGTTGCAAAAAATTGCAGATTCGCAACGAAACGATTTTGAAGGGTACAAACGGATTTGCACAGAAAATAACTTATAAATTAATCAAAACAAACCTTTTTGAGATTGCTTATGCCTTTTATCCTTAAAAATAATCCATATAAATACGAAAATCCAAATAATTTTCTCAACGTTTTTCTCGCGATTCAAATCACCTGCCATGTTTACATTCGGAACTCTCTAGATTGTTCCTAGTAAATGCACTATGCGAGTTATTCTTTTTGCTACATTACGAATACATGGAACGAATTCTATCGTTAAACCGGGTCCGTAGGACAATATAATTTTAACGATAGAACATTCTATCTAATGGTGAAAGCACCCTAAAAATTCAATGTAAAAATGGTACATGTACACACTGGTACACACATACTTAATAAAACAACTATCCATGCATTATTATGGCAACTTTGATTTTACTTTTAACTTACGAGTGATTGTGAAAAGCATCAGAGTTCAAAAGCAACACAAAATTGGCTGAACAATACGAAATACGCACACTGAAACATAAACAGATGAAGATCTTGTACATGTGTACATTTAGTTTTCTTTAGAACGAGAACTAATGCGTTTTAAACTTACACTTTTCAGTCAATATACACGTATTCTCACCTGCTAATACCAAAGGTATGTCTGTATTATTTGATTCATTGATGTGATAATCTTCGTCGTGAAATAATCATGAAAATTGACGTACAGATTTCGGATCATGTTGTTGTTTACACCACAGCGGAAACACGTGTTTTTTCAATTCGTATCAACTCATACAGTGATGAGTCGTATTTATTTATAAATACGAGTTTTTGTATTGTTAAATTTCGTGCCAATATAGATCTAATTAAATTGCAAATTAATAAGTATACAGTATAACAAAATACAACAATATTAAAAATCTGATTGATTTTTTTTAGTAAAGATCGACGTTTTGGGAATCTACAATTTTTATCAACATTGTATATCACTGTACAGAAATATATGCACATCAATAAATTAACATTCACTTCACAAAAGGCAGAACGATAGTATAAATTTGTTTTTTGAAATCTATTTTTTTTTTTGTATTATGCTTTTATTTCAGTAAAAAATATATTTAAATGGTCAAAAAAGTCTTATAAAAGAATTTGTTGTTTCGAGTAAGTCGCAACAATATCGACCTTGACGTTACATGTAAATATTGACCGATTTTTCCATAAAAACTATGCGAAGGTCACAAATTCAAATTATCGTAATTAAGAAAATACTGAGCGTAAGAAGGCCTGTAAGGGCTTGTTGGAAAGGAAATTTTCTCTACTTTTACCAGCTTTATTTTGTTTTCCCTATTTCAACACAGAAATAAACGTAAAACTGAGCTTTGTTTAAAAATTACGAATAAAATCGAGAAAAAACACATAAGTGCAAGTAAATTCTTGTTTTTAAAATATACTTTAAAGAAATAACAATAATTTTTACATATTTTAAAAGCAGAGAAAATATGCTTTAAACATATACCATACTTTCTTTATAAAGATAATCAGGAAAAAAATGTCAATCGTCTGAAAAATCGGTAATTGCTTTGAAAAATTACGCCATTTTCAAAAAGTCACGTTTGTCTTCACAACGTAAAATCGATCAAATACCGGCAATCAAGACATAATCTTTTTAAATATTTTAAAAGTAGAGAAAATTTCCAAAAAGATGATATATAGTTTATATACCTTCATGCTACCATAAAAAAATACGGAGATCTTAGTTTCGCGAAGTCGTGTTTTAACGCGCCACCGGTCAATTTGACCGGTACGGAAGTGAAGGGGTTAAGACATTGAAGGTTTGGATGATTGTGTAAGTACAATGTATGTATTTATCTATATTGTGTTTATTTTGGCAAATGCTTAAACTATTTAAAATGACTTGCCTGTTCCCGAAGTAATATAAATCAAGGAAAATGCTTTTAACTGTTGGATGCGGGATTTTCCAGTTTTGATGAAAAGCTTCTTTCTAAAGTAAATTGTACGTTTTCGATTTCTACAGTAGCGTAGAAAAAAAGAATTGTAGTCGTAGAAACATTTGTAAATTACGATGCGTGTTTACTTATTATTCAGTGTGAATCATAGTTCCTTTGTAGTATTTATTAACCACCTCACGGACCTTGTGATAGCAATTTATAGTTTCTTCCATAGGGGCCTGTCTTCCGGATTGATTAAAGTAAAATAATTTTTTAAAAATTTGTATCAACATTAAATACACTCTAATAGTTGCTTTAATAAAGATTCTGACATGATCAGGCAAGAAAAATAATGTTTTAAAAAAAAGTACTACACCTATTATGTATATAGGTGTAGTACTTTTTATAAAACATTATTTTTCTTGCCTGATCATGTCAGAATCTTTATTAAAGCAACTTTTAGAGTGTATTTAATGTTGATACAAATTTAAAAAAAAATATTTTACATTTATCAATCCGGAAGGCAAGCCCCTATGGTTTCTTCCTTGTAAGTCAGGTACAGGGGCCGTAGCTCTCCCCTAATTTTCCGATATATAGAAAGCTTTATGGTTGTACCCCTTAATTATTTGGTCTGTTATGTTTTTTTAATCTTCAACATATAATTTTTTATATGCCCCACTCATTCAAAAGGGAATGGTTCGGTCTGATTTTTTTTTTTGCCAAAAAAAAATAATAATAATGCATGCAGTGGCACACGTTACACAGTTCATGTTTGTTTTATCTAGGGATTTTTAAATACATGTCTTATTTTTTTTCTTAACAGATTTTGAAATGTTGAGTGATACACAGATGGAATCTACGGCTACATTACTCTACAGTCTGGGATGATTCTATGAGACCCGAGCCTGTTTGTTAACATGGTGGCCAAGGTATTTAATATTCAATATTGTGACTTATTTGTTCATTTAGTTACATAAAATTAAAAATCTTCTCAAGAATCATTGGAATTAATATTTAGAGCATATTCTAATACTATTACGCTGGGACAAGACGACCATTTGCAATTATTTGGCGAGACAATGCCGAAAATGAGATTTACTTGAAACAATGTTGTGTAACTAACTCCGAATCTATTTTCAGGAGAAGTACTGGGAACTGCACAGACAAAAAGGATTAGGAATCAAGAAAACAACATTTTGACAATGCAATAAGATTCTTCACAAATAATTTTTATCAACCTATCTTTGAAAATACATCGTTTTATTTAATTTTACTTTTCTGCTAATCCTTCTTTATTATTGAAATAAAGGTTAAAATTGATCATTCATCATTACTTGATTTATAAAGTCTGCAATAAAAACCAGGTTTGACAAAGACGATATTTAAAATTATATATATTTTACAAGGAATATTGTATTTGCATTAGTTGTACGAAAAGTATTCCCATGCCTGCATCTCCTATATGTACGACGGAATGTACAATGCCTGCATTGGATCAGTCTTGAGAGTCTTTCAAAAATCACCGAATGCTTGCATTGGCTCTCAAGAGAGTCGCCTAATGCCTGCATTGGCTTTTATTGGAGTCGCCCAATGCCTGCATTGGCTCTTATGAGAGTCGCCAAATGCCTGCATTGACTCTCAAGACAGTCGCCCAATGCCTGCATTGGAGCTTGAGAGAGTCAGTCAATGCCTGCATTGGCTCTTATGAGGTCACCAAATGCCTGCATTGGAGCTTGAGAGAGTCGCCCAATGCCTGCATTGGAGCTTGAGAGAGTCTACCAATGCCTGCATTGGAGCTTGAGAGAGTCTACCAATGCCTGCATTGGCTCTTATGAGGTCACCCAATGCCTGCATTGGAGCTTGAGAGAGTCTGCCAATGCCTGCATTGGCTCTTATGAGATCACCCAATGCCTGCATTGAAGATTGAGAGGGTTAGTCAATGCCTGCATTGGAGCTTGAGAGAGTCGGCCAATGCCTGCATTGGAGTTTGAGAGAGTCAGTCAATGCCTGCATTGGCTTTTAAGAGAGTCGCCCATTGCCTGCATTGAACCTTGAGAGAGTCAGCCAATGCCTGCATTGGACCTTAAGAGAGCCTTGTAATGCCCGATTGACTACAGATAGAGAGGGGGAGAAAAAAAAAAGGGATTCACTTTGCCTGCATTGGCCCTTTTGATAGTCGTGCAACCTGCATTGGCCAACGATAACATTGCCTTGAGAAATTGTTATGAAATTCTGGCATTTGCTTAATAATAAGAGTCGTCACTGCATTGCAAGTTTATTCACTTTCGTAGGTTTAAAATACATTTTGTATTCCTTAAACGCCAACTTGCAATAGTCAATTACATTTAGAGCAATTTCGATTGCATGTGTGATTAAGATAAAACATAAATCAGAATTACATCAAAATTGCAAGAAATTGAATGGACATCATGTCATTGTTCCCGTAAATACTTGCATCATATGAATTTGGAAATAAGTGAATAAAACCATACCATTTGTTTCCTACTAATTTTGTAATCATAAACAACTTTTTTTTATAAATCTATTACATTATATTCACTTTGGTAATAAAAGTCAAAATGTCTGTCCAAATTGCCCAAAACATCGAACTTAAATTAAAAAAAAATAATTTAGACAATTAAAAATTAGTTGAGACTCCATTTGTTGTAAAGTTTCAAATCCCAGCTGCTTAAGTACTTTTCGCTTCCTTTGCTATAAGTTCAAACCAGTAGAGCTTCAGTCTCGACAGAGACTTCTGGTTAACTTAGGCATTTGGCCATACCTTGAATATAGAGATGAACAGTTTGTCAGCGCAACTCCTCATAAACCGCTACACAGAATTTCGTCAAACTTTGCAGGTATTTAGGACACAATGTGTAGATGTGCATATTACCAGGAAATTCCGATTCCATTATTTTTTCCGGGAATTTCCGCACTTTTTAACTTAGGCATTTGGCCATACCTTGAATATAGAGATGAACAGTTTGTCAGCGCAACTCCTCATAAACCGCTGCACAGAATTTCGTCAAACTTTGCAGATATTTAGGACACAATGTGTAGATGTGCATATTACCAGGAAATTCCGATTCCATTATTTTTTCCGGGAATTTCCGCACTTTTTAACTTAAGCATTTGGCAATACCTTGAATATAGAGATGAACAGTTTGTCAGCGCAAATCCTCATAAACCGCTGCACAGAATTTCGTCAAATTTTGCAGGTATTTAGGACACAATATGTAGATGTGCATATTGCCAGGAAATTCCGATTCCTTTATTTTTTCCGGGACTTTCCGCACTAAAAACTTAGGTTTTTGGCCATACCTTTTACATAGTGATGAACAGTTTGTCAGCGCAAATCCTCATAAACCGCTGCACAGAATTTAGTTAAACTTTGCAGATATTTAGGACACAATATGTAGATGTGCATATTACCAGGAAATTCCGATTCCTTTATTTTTCCTGGAATTTCCACACTTTCCAACATAGACTTTTTGGCTATATTTTGAATAAAGAGATGGACAGTTTGTCAGCACCACTCCTCTAAAACTGTTGTACATAGTTTCGTCAACCTATGCAGATATTTAGGACATATTCCATTATTTTATCCCAAAGAGTTTTGCCTAGTATTCAAGAAAATTTCTCTCCCCCCCAACCACTTCAAATTAATGTGTGGATTTGTATAAATGTCCTCATATGCAAGACATTTTGATGTGAAGATTTTTTTGCAATTATTGCCCTTTTTGATCTATACTATGTATTTAAAGTGCACTGTGCCTTTCATTATGTGTTTCACCGTCAAGTTATGGGGGAGCGTGGGGTATGTGAGCTAGCTCACTTTTTCTTTCATTCCAGTATATATTTATATGGTTGAATCTTTCATATGATAGCTATCAGTTTATTATCTCACCGTAAAGAGAGGTACTCAACAAAGTGTTAACTTTTATTTTGTTAATGTATCAATATATGTACAAAAATTCTCAGTAATACATGTAGTACATGTAAACACATTTTCAATATTCTGATCCATGTAGTCAACTACTATTCCTCCTTGTATTAGTTGAATATTTTAATTATTATAAGCACTTAAATTGATGCATTCATTATTACAAGAACTTGTAGTGTATAAATAGGTTTTCTAAATATGGTTTTGCACATTTTTTGACAATTTTAAGGCAGAAATATAATTTATAACGTAAAAAATTCAGGTAAAAACAAATATTAATGTACTTGAATATCATCTAAAACATATTTTGTCATGCATTATATCATAAACCTTATATTTAAAACCACTTAATCCTTATGTAAGGCTTTTTTCTCATATTTCCTTATTTCAGCGACACTAACCCACAAGTATGTGCATGTTGATGTGGATTCCAATAATAAGAGTGACCGCCCGGAGTGGGCGTCGGCTAAGTACCACGCCTACTACAGTCCCAATGCCGCCTTTGAAATACAGCTCCAGTGGATGGTAGCCACGGGACCCATTCTGGGAGATCTGGTAAAATATTTATGAAATGTCCTTTACTAGTATTATGTTTAACTTGCAAACTTTCAAAAGCATGTACTTAAAAATTTAAATAACAAATGTAGTAAATTATTTTATGATACAAATAATTAGTGAAATTAACCTTAAGTGTGGATTGAGTTTAAAGAAAATTCCATCCATCAATTGCTAAAGGAAGGCTCCTAATTCATGCTAAAGGAGTTAATTGCATGTACCTATTAATAGGTGACAACTTGGGGACGTAAGGCCCAGGCCTGTGGATTTCACCTGCTGCCTGTCCCTGGGGACCCTTTTGCCCTGCCCTCTGCCCCAGACTCTGACCCATTGAGAGGGCCCATTTTTATTCCACTGAACATTGCTAGTCTAGCACAAGGAGGCAAAGCAATATTTCATGGTTAGTAGGCCTCATTGATAACTGATTAATGCATTCACATATATACATGTAAAGATCTTCATAGGGATTGATGTATGCTTAATAGGCTTCATTTATAAGATAACTGACTGGTACATTCACATATACATATGTTCACAGGGACTAATGTATGCTTATTTTTCAAGGGCAAAATTCATTCTATTTCAGATTTGGACCCAGATGCTAAATCAAAGAAACTGTTACATTTTCAAGATGAAATTATCAAAAGGTACATATTCTTGGCTTTCATCTCAAGAATTTTTCATTCTCCCAGTTTAGGAAAGATACATGTACCCTGGTATATCTATTTATAGATTTTTCTATTCCTATTTATTTTGCATACATATGGATAAATGAGCGGTCATTAATTTGGATTATACAGGTAATTTTAGTTTGAATAACATGTATAAACTACATGTAGATGAACTGATGGGGAAAAAACTGCACTTTCTGGTGTTGTGGCCTTTGTCCTTCTAATATGGTTTTGTTGTTGTTTTTAGGTATGGTTTCATGCCAATCAATGTCTGTGTGTCCCAGACTCATCAACACTACTTGACAGACGAGCAGCAGCAGTATGTACACTGTACGGGCGGCATGTTTATCCTTATAGAGAGCGGTCAGATCGTAACACCCAAAGAAAAGAAAACGACGACCAGTAGATTTGGTAAAAAATCTGCTGGAGAGCTTCGTAAAGACTATATAGCCAGACAGAACAGCAGCTCATCAGCTGCCGAAGTCTTGACGCAAAATAAGATTGGATTCTTGTGGTCCTGGAATTTTATGTCATCAAAAAGATGGCGATCTCCAAACACGGGAGATGAATCCTTTCAGGACAAAATGTTGGCAGATTTTCGTCAGTTCTGTTCAAATGAAAATCACAGGCTGACAGAGTTTTGGAATGATTTCAAAATGTCTTCTTTGTAGATGATATAAATGACATTGATTGGGCATTGATGCAATATTGACAAAAAAGTCACTGTTTTTTAAAGAGATGTTACTCTTTAAATAAATTGTTACAAAGTTTATAAATGGTGTATACTGTTTGATTTATTTAAGATGCTCATATTTGTATACTTGATTAAATGGTACAGAATAAGGTATTGTTTGATTCAGAACATCATACTTTGATTCTCCATAGGGAGTACCGGTAGATGACCCATATTGATTTTGAGATCACAAGGTTTAAGGTCAAGGATTTATATTAGGCATAGGAAGATATTGACTGCTCATTATCTTGAGAATACTTTGTCTGACCAGGAACCTAAATACTAACGTTAGTATATAGGTCCTTGGTCTGACACATAAAGCTTAAAATACTGGTTCCCCCTGATGGGTAGATGACCACTTTAAATTTGAGGTGACAAGGTCAAGGGTCAAACCACTTTAGACAATGACCCATACTGTCTGTACTGTACAATATCTTAATACTTTCTTACAGACATACCAAACTTCCCTTTATAGTTTATATAAGTCCAATATTTGATTTTTATGTCAAAGGTCATCATGGGTATAAACTGAAAAAAGAAGATAATGACCACTCCTAATCTTGCAAAATTTTGGTTCTTGACAGATACCAAACTTAGTACACTAGTTCCCTCTGAGGAGTTGATGGCCACTGCAGATTTTGAGGTCACAAGTTCAAAAGAGCAAGAGTCAAACTATACAAAGTACATAGGAAGTATAT
>PRKT01000072.1:438787-461206 GCA_003671525.1 Saccostrea glomerata
TGTTTATTTCCTTTGTTATATATATTTTAACAATTTAAGCATTTTTATATGATCATTTAAAAAGTAAAATTATATATATCAAATGGATGATAGAGTGGTAAATCTGTAGAGGAACAAGGAGCACATGTTTGTTCGAGGTCACGAAAAATAGGGTTTGGTCGTGAGTTGGAAAGTTGCTAGTACTAGTAGTAATGTTTTTTTCCATATTTTAAACTCAGACTCCACGATGTCGAACTTTACACACAGTTTGTGCTTTAACTAAAAGAAGCTTCAATTCCATTTTTTATACTGATGATAAATGATATACAAACTGAAACTAGGATTAAGAAATTCGGAACATGTAAGAAAGCAAAATCAACACGCCAGTGCCTGTTCATATTAACTGATGTGTGCAGTGTTGGCAAATTCAATACAAATGGTAAAACAAATAGCACTTCTTCGTGAAAACAGACCTATGGTTAAAGTGAATGAACCGCTACCATTTGTCTTGGTTTATTAAAAAAATTTGATAAATAACGAAATCCAAATTGGTTTAAAAAGAAAACTATAGCAGTGTAATTGTTTCTAACTCTCAATGCCCCTATAAGAAAAGTGGACGGGTTAAGACAATTATTTCCCAAAAATGATTTAGAAAAGAATTTAGAAGTGAATTTCAGAGGTGTAGAATTGGAAAATCATCTCTACCAGTTTGTGCAGAAGAATTGTGCTATAAAAGGCTGAATTAAACCAATGCAAGTTGATATAACTAATTTTCATCTACCAAAAAACTGAACCAGATTTCTCATTTTATAAATTATCAGTTGATGAGATACACATGTATGTACAAAACACAATAATTATGAAAATGCATTCTATTTTTTTAAAAGCAAGATGAGACATATTTTAACCTGTACACAAGCATGAAGTTTAATAATTAATATTTTTATAGAAAGCTTTTGCTTACTTGAGGATGCATTGAATGTAGAAGTATTGGAGCTGGATAATTTAAAAGATATGAATGTTTATTCAGGGCAGTTCTGTAAAAGACACTTTTGAAGGTATTTTAATAATTTCTTTTAGGTTATAATTTATCTGTATGCTGGTTCAATTTTAGGAAAACAGATGCCTGTTTAGGAATTCTGGAGGTTGTATGGTGCAGGTAATTGTCAATCACCAAAATGTAAAAATGTCAAAGAATGGTTGAAATTGTTTATTCTTGTATGTCATTCTTACATTGTATAGATTTCGTTCATTATCAATTGATAAATGAGGAAATTTTTATAGTGTAAACAAATATATTGCTTCAAAAATATATTGTAACACTTGTTATATCAGAAATTATAATTCCCTATCCCTTTTCAAGACTAGTTTTTATTCATTGGCACATTAATTTTATCAGAGTCGAGTTAATTGGTTGAATAAGTCATAGCATTTCATCTTTCATTCATTTCCAATATCATGCCTTGCAGATATGCACTGGCAAAGTTATAGAGAACTATTAAATCTCTAGCTGTATCAGTGCTATCGAGCAGTGCATCTTCCGCAACTTCTGATGACTTTCATTTGTTTTAAAAAGGAGGAAAACGCACAGTTTAAAAAAATACACCTTTATGAAGGAGTTGTTTCTCTTCTTGCTCTGCTTATGTTCATGGCCATGGTAGATAATTAATTATTGTCCAATTTGCCAGTGAAAGTTAACAATGGAAGGATCGCCTGACAAAGACCCACCTACATCAACTCGAACGTCCAATCCGCCATGTGACAGGTTGGACTTTGACAATGATGATGGTGGTAATGAAGCTGCAAATCAGTCCCTTGAGCTCAGTGATGCTCAGGACTCAGACTCAGATGGAGAACTCGAGGAGGGAGAAATTCAGTCCGAGGTGGAAACAAACGATGATGACTCCAGGTCTGTTAGTGAGGTCATAGGTAAAAAAGAAACTGAAAGTAAGACACCCCATATACCAAACTTTAACCTAGTTAAGTGCCAACAATCTTTTAACCATGAGAGTCCTAGTAGTAGTAGCTTGCTGGACTCTAGTACTGATCAGTATAAAACAGAGTCCCTTGACAATGTCCCTGATAGTTTTGACAACAAGAGTGAGGTTGAGTCCAGTGATGGAGAAATATATTCTGCCAGTGAAGATAACCAGGTTAGTGATGTCAAAGAGCAGTCCGATGATTTGTTCGATATGGTGTTTGATTTCAAGTCATCAGAGAAAGATCAAAGCACTGCAGATTCATTAGATGATACTCTTACTGAGGATATTGGAGACGATATAGGAAGAAAAAGAAAGCACACTTCAGCAGAGAATGGTGAAAAAAGAAACAGTGATGGATACCCAGCTGCCAAAAAGTCACGAGTCATAAAGCAGACAGCTTCAGAGGAAATGAGCTCAGATGCTGCTAACCTGAATGAGAATGGCTTGACTCACGAGTTTGATGTGATTGACGAGACTAATGAAGATGGGGCAGACAATTTTGACCAAGATGCTGGGGAATATGACAGTGACGAAGATGACCTGGATGACAACGAAATTTACGCATGGCTGGAAGAGGGTGTCAGCAAAAAGTCCCTCAAGCCTGAGGATGGAGATGATGGACCATCTCAAAGAGAAAAACTTGTATTGCAAGGTAAAGCATATGAATAAGAAATTAAAGTTAGCATTTAATTTTCTACAATATGTGATTGTGTAAATTCTCTAAACAAACTACATTCCCAGAAAAAGTGGCACATGATCTGATTGTAATTTTTTATGTCCATGCACTTTAAATTGATTTCTGTATTGTCTACCTTCTTATTTCCTAAATTAAGTTATGTTATCTTCTTTTTGTTTCAAAAGATTGAGACACATATTGTGATCACTTTGTTAATCATTTGTCATTGGTCATTCGTCTGTCATGTAAAAACTTATATATAAAAGCTAGGATACACCTTAAAAGACAGTTATTTTCAAAGCACAGCATTATTCTATTTCCTCAATAATAAGTCATGCTTCAAACAGGGATATACAGTAAAACTTGGTTAAAATGAAGTCACTGGGACCTATGAATTTACTTCGCCATATCTGTTATTCATTATATCCATACAAGGAATTCGTGAAATTTATGATGATGGGGAATCAAAATAACTTCCCTATATCTGTGAATTTGCTGTATCCGTGTTCTTACTAAACAAGTTTTACTGTATAATCCCTCTGTAGGATATCGAGAAGTCATATTTTGATTTTACAGAGAAGGGGAGTGATCCTTTTGACATGCTACCAGAGGGTTGGGTGCTGGTCACACATAACAGTGGTATGCCGGTTTATCTTCACAAACAATCCAGAGTGGTGACATTTTCCAAGCCGTACTTTATAGGGCCTGGGAGTGTCAGGGTAAGCTTGAATTTTGTCATACACTGTCATTAAGAGTACTGTCACAATCTATAGTGCATGTTCAAAAATAATATCTTCAGATGTGTATTTAACAAATCAAAAATACCACGTAAGGGTGTCCTTGATTTATTTTATTTGGGAAGGTTGAGTGGGTGCTATATTTTGTTGCCAGATACTCTGTGTGATTTCAACTGGCTATTATATTTAGCTATGGCTATGCTATGCACAATTTATTTTTGTTTTGTCATCTGATTTGAGAAAGTTCATTAGGACATCATCAGTCATGTTGTATATGGCACACGTAATTGCCTCATATTTCTTTGCATTCAGTTATATTATACATGTATTTAATGATTCTGCATTTAAATTCATCTATTCTGAATCCCTGTGGTGTGGATATTTGTAAGATACATGTCCATTGCATTAAAGAAGAATTCCTCACCTGTCTATTTTGTCAGAAACACAACATTCCTGTGAGTGGCATTCCATGTTTATACTACAGACGGGAGAAAGAGAGAGAGGCAAAACAGAAAGCAGGGAAGGAGGCCACGAATACAAGTGATAGCATGTGTAATGGGGAAAGTCACAGTAAGAATTGTAAATATGAAGAAGTACTACCATGTAACTACATGTCATTCTTTCAAGTCAAAAATGCTTAAAGATATATAATCAGTAAAACATCAGATAGTTGTGTCATGGACAAACAATTTTGATTCAGTTGTTAAAGTTATTCTGAATCATTGTATTGGTTCAGAACATTACATCTGCAAAGGTATGAAAATCACTTCACTGTAAAGTTGAATTCACTTGAAACATATTCTCAATAACCTTATTTTACTATGTATTATACTTGAGCTTTGAGTTTTAGTAAATTGGTTAATCCTCATATTTCTCATTCATAGAATAGGAACAGATTATGCATGAAATCACTATTTTTCAATGTATACAATTAATATATTTATATTCAGTATGGTTACTGTATTATAAAGAGTCGTTTTTGTATTTTGTATGTATCAACCTTTCAGACACAGAGAATGGTGGAGAGAAGCAGTCTGTTGACGGTTCACAGCCGACACTGGCCAGCCTGCCGGTCAAGATTGAGTATGCCGAGGAGAGAGAGAAAGAAAACTCACTAGGTATTACACAAATTCACTAAACAAACACTGAGAAGATCTCAATATAGAATACAGAGAGAGAGAACAAACTCACTAGGTATTACACAAACTCCTTAGACAAACACTAAAAAAATCTCAAGACTGAGTACACAAAGGGGAGAGAGAAAGAGAACTCACTAGATATAAAACACTCACTAAACAAACACTGAGAATATCTAAAGATAGAATGCACAAATGAGAGAGAGAGAGAGAGAGAAAAGTTCACTTGATGTTAAACACACTCACTAAATTAACCCTGAGAAAATCTCAAGATTTAGTACTTCAGCTTGGGGGATAGAGATAAAGAAACTCGCATACAAACAGAGAATATCAAGACTGAGTATGCAGAGGAGAGAGAGAGGTGTTTAACACACTGGGTAAAGACAAATACTGTGAAAATCCCAAGATTGAATACACTGAGGAAAGAGGGAAAGAAAATGTTCCAGATAGCCAAGATTAGTAAATTCTTTGTTTGCAGTTGCCGACCTATAAGTTTTGGACTGGGTAGGTAGGTGGGCATTCTTTTTTTTTTTTTTTGAAAAAAAAAATCAGATTTTTGTTAGATATTAAACAGATGATAGAGCTTTTCCATGTTTTCTTAAGGCCTAATAAACCTGAGTAAGCTCCACTCTTGTTATAAACCACTGATTGATAAAAACAAAAGTCAAAGATTGAAAATGAAACAGTTTAAATATTCTGAAAAATTGAAAGAAAAAAAAATTACAAAATGGCTAAAAAAAACTTTGGGTCAGGTGCATTTTCAGTGGGGCGGTAGGCAACTGCAAACAAACTAATTTTTATTTTAGGCCTTGCTGAAAATGAACGAGCACGAACCTCACTAACAACTGGACAAACTTATACCTCCATGACAACTAAACAAAATTGTACCTCTCCGAGTCTGCTTCCTTTACGTCTACAACATAGTGATCCTGGAAATCTGTCGTCACGTTCTCTGTGATCCACTCCTGACAAAGACAGCAATCAGAAAAAAATTTAAAGACTTGTAATCAATCATTTGAAAAACAATGTATATTTAAAACAATTAGCACAAAAAAGATCTACATTTTGCTGTGAATCTTAATGTACCAGGAAAAGGCCCAGACAACAATAGTTCTAAATCATTAAAAAAAATTTAAAACACTTAACAAGATATTCTTCACATCACATTCATACACAGCACATCCTTTGTAATGCATACTGTTATTTGGTTCAAAACTCCAGCAGCAGAAAGTAAAAAGGATGTGAAGGCCAAGTCTGGCCCCTTATTTGTTTTAAAATTCAGAACACAGTTAAAATTGTGATAGTTTGTAGATATTAATAACTTAAAAAGATGCTTGTTTAAAAACTAGTGCTAATTTTCATTCAAAGCTTAAACAGAGGCTACAAGAGGGGGCGGAAGTGGGATCTTTTTCTGAATTTATTCAATTCTGGTGGAATTTTGTCAAAGAAGAAAGTTCACATTGGTCCATTTTTGGCCCTGTGAATTTCTGAAAAATAAGAACTACTCAGTATTAATTGAAAATATGTTATATTTTACTTAGACCCTTGATGACTTCATATCAAATAAAAATGACGTAATTTTTTCTCTTGTCTATGTATTATGACGTCATGAATTTCGTCATTTTCCTCCAATTTTGAAAATTTCGTTGAAAATGACCAAAAATTTCAGCTGTTTTATTATATTTTGCATAGCCCCCAACCTCGGATCTAAAATGTTGAGTTATATAATGAAAGAACTGTTTTAGAAAATTCTAATCCATGAAAGAATTTTTAGATCGCAAGGTGGGCTCATATTTTTATCAAAAGTTGAAGATGCTCAATTTCACCCATTTTCGTCAAAAATCAAGAACATTGCAGTTTCACAATGCCTAAGTTTCCAAACTTGGACTCTCAGAGGAAATTTTTTTTATAGGAAATAAAAGTACCTAGTCTCTACTTTATGTTGATGAACGAAATAGGACGTAAGGACTTGGTTGGTTAATTAGTATATTTACAGGGCCATTTTATGGAGTACGTGAATCTACCTCTTTGAGATATAATTCACTTCAAGAAACATAGAGCACAAGCTTGCCTTTCTGAGATTGTTATACATAAAATGCATCTGATAGTAGTGTTTGAAACATATATTAAATATGGTAGATAACTAGCTTGTGCTCTATGTTTTTTGAAACAAAATGTGCCATAAAAATGGTGAAAATTTGCATATAATAAGAAAACTTGGAAATTGACCTATTTTCTGACCTTTCTGTGACCTCTGTGTAGCTGCAGAACTGTAGCTCTCTGCTTGAGAAAATTCGGATAGATAAAGCAGAGAGCTACAGATCCAAGCGTTGTAAAAACCTTCGATTTACGCCGACAATTTTTTGCCGCTACTTTAGGTATTAATTTCTATTTATTTCGTGTAGTTTAATCTTTCTCATGCTTTTAGAATGGTATCCTATAATAGTTCATGTATTTTAACTCTTATATTTGACCTTTGTTTACCTTTTAACGGTCCGAAACAGTCCTGTATATAGTTTTGTAATGTCGGTTTAAAAGAGTTCCATTTTGACGTCCGTAACCACAAACAGCCATTTGTTAGCGTTGAGAGGTAAGTAAATGATCAGGAATTAGAAGTTGAATGTATGATTATTAAATACCATTTAAAATTATTTCCAAAGCTTGGGAAAGTATAAAATACACGAAAAAATACCCATAGTGAGCGACGAAAAATCGTCGGCGTAAATCGAAGGTTTTTACAACGCTTGGGAAATCAATGCAGTATAAAACTGTATACACAGATCTTGACAATCATGAGTCTGCTTCCTATTTGCATAATAATCATTTTAATCAAAAACAAATGAATGTCTAAAGTTGATTTGTTTTTATTAGGAATTACGGCTTAGGTGATACACAGTGTAAAATCGACGTCAAAACTTTGAAACACCAGAAGAGTGAATACACGCTAACTGTTGGAAAACACTCTGTTACGGTAAAGTAGTTTTAATAGTAATTCAGGTGTACTAATTTAAATCAGAACTTTTTTGAGTAATGATGTCCCAGCTGACTAACAAGTATACTAATATACTGAAAACAATTTACAAGTACCTGGCAATTGTACATTTGCTTTTCTTTTAGGTTGTGTGTAAAAATAAAAGAGAAGGCAAACAGAGTGCTGCTCAAGCTATGTTAAAGGTAAGAGTCTTGGATGTTATTATGCTTTCACTCTTCCTGAACTTTAATTCATCTGATGGACATGTTCTAGCTGAAATAATGTAAAAGTCAAAATTAATCAAAAGTGAAGGGCTGAATTGTTCATGGAAAGTATTGGCTGCACAATATCTTGAGAACTGTTTACTTTTTACAGCAACTTCACCCCCATATCTACAGTCTTGGTGCTCTATTGAGGTTGTATGGAAGGTCTTCCTGGAAAAGTGTCAAGGAGAAAAAGGTCACTGTAATATTTAAATGCTTCATTAATTTCATCGGTCACTGCATGGCCAACAGGAGTAATTTTAATACATGTAAATCATTTCTATAAAAAAAAATTAGTAAATTATAGGGAAAAAATGGTATCTCTTTTTAATGAATGTCTTGTTTTACTTTTGGCTCCAAAAGAATTTTTTTGCATGTGTGTTTTTTATTGTAATTAATAGCAATGATTTGAAATTTGAATAGTAACAATAATTTTGTTATCCTTAAAGGAGGATTAGCTGAAACATTGAACATTTCATTTACAACTTGGTGTGTTTTGTAGAAAGAGGAACATGCTATAACTGGATTACAGTCCCAAGTCCGCTCCAAGAAACCAAATGAACCTCTATTACAAAAGTTAAAGGAAGAAATGATGAAAATCCAAGTACAAAGAGTATGTTCAAACTTTTCAAAATTGAAAGTATTTCTGCTCATCAGTAATGATTATACGAGGGTTGTCCCAGAAAAACACGAACTTTTTGAATATTTCAAATACTATTCAACCAAAACTAATAATTTTTGGCATGCTGTTGGGAATCATGTTTTAGATATTCTGACAAAATATTATAGGCCTGTGATGTCAAATGCGTATAAAAACACCATTTAAATGATGTTAAATATCGGTGGTCGGCGCACGACAATTTTTTGACTTTTACAAAAAACATTGTGATGGAAGTGTTCGTTGTTATCAGGCTATATGGCAATATAATGTCAAAAATTTTACTTACATAAATACTCTATGATTTAGTGTTCTTGTGTTTAAAATTTCATTTATTTGACATCATTAATGACAGATATATGACGATATATACCAAAGCGCTTTGAATTAGACATTGTCAAAAATTGTGACGTTAAGCGATAATGTGGAGCACCAAATTATCAAGTAACGCTATGCTGAGCAGGATATTACTCCTGTTTATAGAGAAAAAAAGATGTTAGCGATGAAAAAACATAACTATGGGGAACAGGTTTATATCTAGTAGAAGATGTTTCAGGTTGACTTGACTGGTTATCTGATAGAAGAGAATAGACCACATAAATAAAGATGAACTGAAAAGACAAGAGCGGGACATCTTAGGTCTACGTGAAGACCGCTGTTAAATAATTCGATCAAGTAGGTTTATGATCAGGAATGTTAAATTGTCTATTGAAAGAATTAACTCCCCAATCTTTTAGTAACACTACCGTAGTATTTGAGATGTATAACTTGGTAACTAAAACAAAATTAAATACATTGCCGAATGTGTGCTTAAAAATGAATGTTTATTGAGACACTGCTTTCAGAACAAATTCTTAAACACTACAAGATACGTTTTGACGTCGTCAGTGTTGCTCCGACAGCTGATTTGATAGATTCGTTTACATGACAGGAAAATTATATTTTTCGAGATATTTTACTGAAATTTTTAGGCATCATTTAATATGTTGATCATGATGTATGCCAATTTTGAAGTTTATAGTCTTAGTGAAACAAAAGATATTAAAAATGTTCGCATTTTTCTGGGACAACCCTCGTACATGTACCATTTCATTTACATGTTATAACATTTATCTCTCTAAAGTTTTATGTTCGAAATGCTGTGGCTTTTCCACACATGAAATATGTTTTGTTATTTGCAGGAATCGGTCAAAACCAAGGGAAAGTTCCGTGTGGATACAAAGACTCTGTCTGGTGCTGTGACTTGTATAGACCTCTAGAGTTGTCTGCTCCTGTTCCCATTTATGGAACAAAACATCCACACTGCACTATTCTAATTATTTGCTTATTGTGAAGCTTGGTCAATGATGGACTGTGATCTTTTTCATAAAATTTTTTCCCATTAGATTTTTTTCAAATCAATTTTACAAGTGTATGTAACTGGTCTTGATGGATGTATTTGTGCTGATACTTTATTGGAGTATTCTATTTAGTATTTATTTCAATAATATTTAAATATTGATTGTCCCAATCAAATTTTTTTTTATTTTTCCATGTGTATTAGTGTGCAATGTTAATGGTAAATGTAGCATAAATGGTGAGTAAGAAATTCCTATTGAGATTTAAATTTTGTATACATGTACCATATTTGGTATTGGGTTTTCAGTATGTATAGTAGTTATCTTCCATTATATTATAGGGAAGACATTGTGATAAGATATTGACTATGTTCAACCATATGTAAATATTGAATGTGTATCTTACCTATTTTTGTTTATTGTGCATGTATGAAATTTTGTAGCTTTGATAAATGTGATTTTAATGTAGTATATACTTACAAGTCACAATACATGTAATCTAATTAAGTCCAGATTATAAAAATCCATGACACAGAAAAGGCATTCCATATTTGATCTTTAATGAAATTATTTTGGATGTCATATTATTAAAAATTGGGATCCGTAATTTTTTATGTCATTATGTTGATTTGTTTTATTAATGCTTACACTATAAAAAATTTTCCTCTCCAGTATCTAACATTTTGGATAAAGAGAATCTACTTTGATTAAATGTAGAGTTATATATCCTCCCACACATACAGAGAAAATGAACTTCAGAAATTAGAACGCTTTTAATTAAGCTATATATCAAAAAGGGGGAATGGTAAATAAGTGACATACATGTATAACCATTATTAATGACAATTCTTACCTGTGAAACTTATCTTAAAGCATTTTATTAACAAAAGTCAGCGAATCTCTTTGTAAACTCTACTGCTCAGAGACTAAAAGAGCTTGTTCCTTAGTAAGATGTCCTGCCATCCTGAAACAATTTTTCTGAATGCTAATCCCATACTTTTGGTCCACTTTCAATAAGTACACACATGTTATCAGCATGTAGGTTATACTGATACATAATTGTGTGATTGGTTTCTGACGCGATGAACAATGTTTTCATGGTTACTAAGAGTAGAAATTTTGGTTATTTTTTTCTTCAAAATGAAAGCAACTCCTCTTCCAATTGTAGTCTGATATCAATAAATTTATTTGTGCACAAATAGATCTAATTTAGAAATACATATTACTATGAATTGGATTTAGATTTTTTTTCAACAGTCTTGTCTTGGTAACTAATAAGGAAATTCATTTCAAAATGCAACTACTTATACAGATTTTAATAAATATACACAACTCTGGACTAAGATACATAATTCTGTATTTGGTTTCAGAATGTGAGGTAAAATGTTGCTTTGGTTTCTCAAACAAAAAAAATGTACATGTAATATTCTTTCAAAACACTGCTGCAATTCTGATCAGTTTTCAATGAAATTTGGTATACATTGATATTCTTTCAAAGCTGCAATTCTAGTTAGATTTCACTGAGACTTGATTCAATGGCAAGTTTTCATTGATTCAAGATTATACATGTTTGTAATTCCATTTGACAAAATTGATATTAAATGTAAATCTGTAAGATTATTGTGTGTTAAAAACCTGCCATATCAAGATTACCTATAATCCATTGTACATGTGATCAAATCTAAACAGAATAAACTGTTTTTGATTAAGTACTGCCAAATTATTTCATGGTGTTTTCATATTTTTTATACAAGGGAATTCTAAATACATGTACTAGTAACCTGTTTTCAAAGTGGTACTAGACCCTATCTAACTGGCAATTTTTCGAAGAAAAGTGCTGCCATTACTATAAAACTACTTTCCTACATCAAGATAGATAATAGATTGTTTCTACTTTTAATGAACAGTTGAATAATATTGTGCAAACAAAATACAAACGCACAAAACAAGAGAAACAACATTATTTTGTGAAACACTGATGAACGTGTGTGGCAGCTTAAGAGGAAGGTGAAAGTTTACCAAATGCATGTCTAACTCCGACATCAAGTTCAAGATATCAAAATTAAGGTTAAAGTTTATCAAATATGTTGGTACTCAAAGACAGGTCTTGTCACAAGGAACGGCGTCCGGGTATCTGAAGGTCCACAGTGCATAAAACCATTTATGGAATTCAGATATGATTCATGTTAATTTCTGTGAAATTCTTTTAAAATACTATATTTCTTCAAAATTTCGGGATACATAGTTAAAACAAAAAAGTAAAACATATTTTTTGTGTATATATATTTAATGAAGCCTATGGGTAAAAAAGCAACATTTGTTTCTACAATAAATCAAACTGGTTAGACAGCGTAGGCATCTTCCAGAAGTAACCAGACTGCAAAAATCCAAATATGATAATTATTTATAGCAGGAATAAAATACCAAAGAAAAAATTATTGTGACGTCACAATGTAAGAGGTATTCTACGTAATCTTCTTTCCCGTAAATGTCGTCATAAGCGACGCTTGGTTTACACTGACGTCACAATTGAGCTGCAGTGTTGTCATAGCAATTTTTCATACTTGAAGAGGGGTGATAAGGATATTTACAATGTGGCGAGCTCAAACTCAGCGAGATACGGGGGATGAAATGATGGACGAGATGTCGCAGAGCGCGGAGCTTCTCCGACTCCAGCGGAAACTCCGGGTGATGGAGAACGACCGGCGAGCGTACGAGGAAGAGTCCCAAAATCTCCTCAGAAAACAAGAGTAAGTCTTAAAAATTGAAAGAATTGAACTATATGTTTACTATAATTATTATAAAGATTATTTTACCTTTACAATTATCTAAAAGGTATTTCAGGCAAAAATTACAATTCAAATAAAATAATTAAATTATGTACAATTTTTAGAGGCTGAATGTTGTCAGGGACGTGACAGCTTTATATATTAATCTCTGTCCATTTCATTTTCACATATCTTTCAAATGCAAATTCAATTTTCACACACCCAAAAAAATAACCTTGAAAGAAAATTATCAACATTTTATTTATCAAGTATTAGATTGCATAAAAAAAAACAATGTACCAAAAGCAGCGATATTTGAAAATTTTGAATTACTTGTTTCATATATTGGAAGGAGTGAGATAGAATCACTTTTAAAAGAAAATATCGAGATCAGAACTGTCCTAAAATTGGCGAATAGTGACAAAAACAGAACGATCGATATGCAGGACACAGACCGCCTTATTGATCTCTTAGAAAACCTGGACATCTACAATGCTCAGGCGGATGCTGAGGAGGCGCGGATCAAAGAACTCGACGATGAGGTGAGATTGAGTCAATCTGTAGCACTGATATATGCATTCAATATTTAGTTATTATAAAAATAGATATATATATATCATATTTGTCATGTGTAATGATTGCTTATATTTTCATGTAATAGAAAATAAAATGCATTGTTATTGGTCGCGTTCGCAACTGAAGGTTTTGAAGTATCTTGACGTATTCCTTCCGCAGATGAAGGCCCTTGACCACAGCATCACATCGTATAAAAAACAAAAGGGTGGAGTAAATGAAGCCACGGAAGAAAAGGCCATTCAAAAAACGTTAAGAATAATGGAAAACAGGCTCGATAAGGTAAGGAGGGGAAGGTTTAAAAATAAATTTAAAAAAACAACACTACTGATGATAGAAAACAGTGTATGTGGTAAGAAGAAAAGGAAATCGAGTTAAAGTTAAAATGATAGTGTAAGGAAACAAGAGGCCCATGGGCCTTATAGGTCACCTGAGTATTGTGTAACACCTTTCAAACTAATAACTTTGGATCGTGCTTTAAACCAGAGGCCATGAAATTCACAATTCACAATTTTGAAAGAGGCACTATTGCTTATCATAATTAAAAACCTAGCATGCTTACTCTATTTACTTAATACCCAGAGATTGATCGGAGTAAAAACAAAGAGAAAATGCACTTCCACTTTATAACCAGTTTTGTACCTCACCCCAAAAGAACCACCGACCATGTCGCAACTTATTTTGCAAATTTTATTTTAAAATGGTTGATTAATACCAAAGAGCAGATTTCAAAGCATAAATTAAATTTCAGACTATGTAACCCCCCCCCCTCACCCCCCGACCCAGGAAGGGGGGAGGCATAAAAAAAATAATCATTTTGCTAAATGCACCTTTCTTCATCAGAAATATATATATTTGGATCATTGGCATAAAACACAGGAGCAAAGGAAAATATATTCAGAGAATTAATGTATTTTCACTATAGAATCAATAAAGCCACACCCTAACACCATAATACTGACCCTGGGGCCATAAAATTCAAAATTTGGGAAGAAACACTCTTGCTCATCATAACTATGTGCTTAGTTAGTTTATCTAATACCCAGAAGCAGAGCAAAAGATTTTCAAAGAATACATGCATTTTCACTATATAATTAATAGGTCCCCGCCCTAACACCAGAACCCCTGACCCTGGGGCCATAAAATTCACAATTTTGGTAGAGGCACTCTTACTCATCATAACTATGTACTTAGTTGGTTTATTCAATACCCAGGAGCAGAGAAGAAGATTTTCAAAAAAATAATGCATTTTCACTATATACTTATTTAGCCCCGCCCTAGCACTAGAACCCCTGACCCTGGGGCCATGAATTTCACAATTTTGGTAGAGGACTCAATGCTGATTACAATCATGCAAACAGTTTGACTGCTTGATGTCCAGGAGTAAAGAAGAAGATTTTTAAAGATTTCATTAATTTTAGTGGTTTTTGCCCCACCCCTCAGGCCCAATGGGGGACAGGGACCATGAAATTCACAATTTTTGTTCCCCTTCATCCATAGATGCTTTGTGCCAAATTTGGTTGAAATTGAATGAGTGGTTGCAGAGAAGAAGCTGAAAATGTTCAAATGTTAACGCACGACGGTCGACGCACGACGACGGACGACAACGGATAGCAATAGGTCACCTGAGTTTACTCAGGTGACCTAAAAAGGCCAATCAAGGAAACCGTTACAGATATAACCCTTTCCAGGTTAGTTTGGACTTTCAGTTAGGTGTGGCATTCTCGATGTTACATGATTAGCTTCTTCGATGTTGAAATATGCATGGGATAGAAATTCGGGCAAATGCCATTTAGTGTATCGAATAACCAATAACATTGTCTCGTCCGGTAAAGAGGTGAAGCTTAAGTTGTTTCGTCGTTGTCGACAACAATTTAAAGTTCCTGATGTTATTAATGTCTTAACCAATGAGAATCTATTTGCCACTTGACAGACGCTAATTACGTAGCATCAAGAATGCCACGTCTTACTGAAAGAACAAACTAACCTGGAAATGGTTCTATAAGAACACGAAATAAATAACTGATAACGATAGAGGGAAATGGCCAATAAAAAAGTAATAGATATTAGAAAACAAAATAAACAAGGTAAGGTAAGAAGAGAAGGGGCCAGTCGAAAACGCTTGGGATATAATTAAAAAGCAAAATGAATAGGATAGGAAAGGGAAAATAAAGGCCAATCAAAAAGAAGTCACAGATAAAGGAAAACAATATGATAAGGTATAGTGTGGAGAGAAGAAAGGTCTAAAACGTTACTGATATTAGAAAACAAAATGGATAAGGCGAGGAGGGAAAAGGTAAATCAAAAAACGTTACGGATATTGGAAAACAAAATGGATAATTCAATGGGGGGGATTCGAAAACTAAATGGATTAGACAAAGAGAGGTAAATGTCAATTATAAAATGTCACGGATATTGGAAAACAAAATGGATAAGGCAAGGAGGGATAAAGGTCAATTATAAAACGAACTACAGATATTTGGAAACAAAATGGATAAGGCAAGGAGGGATAATGTCAATCATAAAACGTTACGGATATTGGAAACAAAATGGATAAGGCAAGGAGGGGAAAAGGTTAATCATAAAACGTTACGGATATTGGAAACAAAATGGATAAGGCAAGGAGGGGAAAAGGTCAATCAAAGAACGTTACGGATATTGGAAACAAAATGGATAAGGCAAGGAGGGATAATGTCAATAATAAAACGTTACGGATATTGGAAACAAAATGGATAAGGCAAGGAGGGGAAAAGGTCAATCATAAAACGTTACGGATATTGGAAACAAAATGGATAAGGCAAGGAGGGGAAAAGGTCAATCTTAAAACGTTACGGATATTGGAAAACAAAATGGCTAAGGCAAGGAGGGATAAAGGTCAATTGTAAAACGTTACAGATATTTGGAAACAAAATGGATAAGGCAAAGAAGGGAAAAGGTCAATAATAAAACATTACAGATATTGGACAAAATGGATAAGGCAAGGAGGGCTAAAGGTCAATCATAAAACGTTATTGGAAAACAAACGGATATTGGAAAACAAAATGGAGAAGGCAAGGAGGAAAAAGCTAGGCCAACCAAAAAAGTTACGGATATAAGAAAACGAAATGGGTAAAGTAAGGAAGGAAAAAAGCCGATTGATTAAGGAGGATAAAGGCAAATCAACAAAAATAATATTACGTTTTTTTTTAAAGAAGTAGGTGAGATTAGGAAGGAAAGGTCAATCAAAAATATTTTGGATATTGAAAAAACAAAATGAATAGGGCAAAAAGGAAAAGGTCAAATTAATAAAAAAAAGTTACACATATTTTTTTTAAATGATAAGGAAAGGGAGGAGTCAATCAAAAACCGTTTCGGATATTAAAAAACAAAATGGATAAGGTAGGGGTTAAAAAGCAAATTAAAAGCGTTAAATTACGGATATTGGAAAACAAATGGGTATGGGAAGGAGGAAAAGCCTACTCAAAACCGTTACGGATACTCACAGTATTGGAAACGAAATGGATAAAGTAAGAAGGAAAAGACCAATCTAAAAACGTTACGGATATTGAAAACGAAATGGATAAAGTTGGGGGGAAAAAAACAATCTAAAATCGTTACGGATATTGAAAACAGACTGAATAGATTGGAAGGAAAAGGTTAGACAAAAAAACCTTACTTTACAAATTGAGCATAAGGTTGGTGGGAAACGGCCTTTAAAAATATTATAAAGCTAATGGAGATCCAACTCGATAAGAATTAACATTATTGATAATGAAAATTAGACTGCATGAATAAAGAAAGAAGACAATGCAATTGGGAAAAAAACAATTACGTATAAGAAAAAAAACATCGAATTAGGTACAAGTAACCAAAAAAAAAAGAGGAATTACATACAATCCACGGAATTAATTATAGGTATTTCTACACTTTTACTGTCGAATCATCAATTTTCGTTGGGGGCAAGTGGTCCAGAAACACTGGTCCCTTCAAATTAATTTGATTTCACGGTAATTTTTTATTATTTGATTCCAATACCACACGGTGGGTGTGTTCGGTCGACAGGCGATGCTTGCTCATCCATGGCACCTGAACCCACTTCATATGTTTTGGAGGCCCACATTAGCTCTACTCCTATTTTGTATTGTTTAATGGACTTTTGATCTGAAATACTGTTCGTTATCTACATATGTTTCATCATAACACATTTTAAAAAACATGCTACAATATTTTTGCTGCAGCTGTTACAATAATACGCCCATTTGGTAAAAAATAAAAGTAAATTTAAAAAACAACAACAATAAACAAATAAACACTTTCTGTAGAATTGTTTTCTCTCATATTAAACACTATCTTACTTTAATCCATTAATTTGCCTTTTTAGGAAATGGTCAAGTTTAACCAACAGTTATCAGTAAATGCACGCTTGCGAAAGGAAATCGATCACTTCAGACAAGATCGATTGGTTTTTAATGGTTTGTCTAAGAAACTTACCAAGGAGTTGAACGAAACCAAGAAAACAATGAATGACGTCGTGGCCGAGGCATCTCAGGCTTATGAGGAAAGGTATATGCTTTTCCAAGTGGTTTCTATGCGCCTGGATTGATAGATACGGGGCATATATTGTTTTTGTCCTGTCTGTCTGTCTGTCTGTTTGTTTGTTTGTTTGCAAACGTTAACCTTCGCCATAACTTTTGAACCATGAAAGATAGAGACTTTATATTTGATATACACATTCCACTAATTGAGCTCTTTCAAATGACACCAAGGCCAATGGCTTTGAGACCTTGACTGTGATCTATATGCTAAAAATAGCTTTTGATCTGCAAACTTTAACCTTTGCCATAACTTTTGAATCATGAAAGAGACTACATATTTGGTAAGCATACACCACTAATTAAGCTCTTTTAAATGACACCAAGGTCAATGACCTTGTGACCTTGTCTGTGACCTGTATGCTAAAAATAAATTTTTTGTACCTTTGCCATAACTTTGGAACCATTGAAGATAGAGATTATTATATTATTATTATTATTATTATTATTCTACTTTTATATAGCGCCCTATATAATTATGGAATTACCCTAAAGCGCTTTACACGTAGAAAACAATTACAATATAAAACAAAGGACGGGTACAATATAAAATAGAGACTGCATAACACCAAGGTCAATGACCTAATGACCTTGACTGTGACTTGTATGCTAAAAATAGTTTTTTCGTACCTTTGCCATAACTTTTGAACCATGAGAGATACAGATTTCTTATTTGGTATCCATACTTAACCAATCAAGTACTTTCAAATGACACCAAGGTCAATATCCATGTGACCTTGACTGTGACATATATGCTAAAAACAGCTTTTTCAAAATGTTGTTGCCGCCGGGCGCATAGTGTTTCACAAACACATCTTGTTCTCTCTCTTCTTTTTAGTACCACATTATAATATTGCAGTCTTTCAAATCACGTGCAACTTCATGTTTTAAACAGAAAACAACTTTTCATTTAAGAATGTGTTGATCTTTTTTTTTTTAATCATTGAATCATAGAAATAACATATAAACCACAATTACCACATACACTTAAAAAAAAGTTCAAAATACAGTAAAGTGAAATCGAATAATTTTAAAGTCAATATGCATTGGATAGGTGTTATTAAAACTATTAAACAATACAAAAATGGAAACAGATATTTTTCTACAAAATCAGAAAAAGCATTTCCATAAAAATTATCTTTTTTAAGAGATGAGGCTCAAAATAAAATGCTAGCTTTAAAAGAGAGAAGTGAGAAGGACATGGCGCAGCATGAACTGGAAATGAAGGAGCTTTACCGTATCATTGACCACGACAATCGTCTAAAGGAGTTTATGATGTTTAAGGCTTGTGAACGTACAGAGTTCAAAGAAGAGGAGGAGGCGAAAAAGAAGAAATGTAAGTCACTGTGTGTTTCTCTTGTCGAATTGATAGCGTATAATGTGTACTTTAATTAATGTACAAAACAAATCATAATTACGGGATATACGGTAATAAAATCTAGTATAGAGATTTACAGGCCGTTTTTTAATCCCTCCTTTGGTTTAAGGTTCTGGTGGTGACAAAGATACAGACGCAGAAAAGTTACAAATCAGAACTTTGGAGGAAGCTTTTCAGCGAATTCGCGAGGCAACAGGCGAAGACAGCATTGACGTCATTGTCAAAAATTTCATCCGGCGAGAAAACGAAAATTTCGCTCTCTTCAAATACGTCAACGAAATCAGCGACGAAGTGGAGCTATTGCAGGACGAGATCCACTCCATGCAGAGGGAAATCAAGCAGTTTGAGAAAGACGACATCAAAAACGAGAGTGTTCGCGCTCAAATGCTTATAGATCTGGAGGTAGGAATACCGTTTCTCTCAACACTTGGATTTTGAAATCGAGATATACTCTAATTTTTCTTTATGTGGTAATAAAAAAGTAATCATACAAAGTAGCCTTATAATGGAAGAAAATTCTTTATTAAGTTTCCCCTAACTTTGCAATTTATTGCATGATTTTTTCAGGAAAAGAGCGAAAAAATTCGAGCCCAAAAAGAAGCTGCCGAAAAGAAAAACGTCCTGGTAAACAAAGTGTTAGACGAGCTGCGGAGTGGGGTGGGACAACTGTTCCGAGCCATCCAGTGTGACTCGTCTGTCATCAAGGACATGCTAGGGAGTGACGACCGAGTCACCAACAAAAACATTCTACAGTACATGGGCATCATAGAACAGAAGACCATGGAGCTACTGCAGGCCCAGCAGTACCTCCATATGAAGGTCAGTATCAGGAAATATAGGGGGATTTTACACACAATGTGTACATACAAAATTAAATAATAGTTACATGTACTTGACTAAAAATGTATACGTGATTGTGAATACATTTTTATTCAAGTAAATTTAAGTATTGATTAACTGACATTACACCCAAATTTAAGCTACCCTACGCTCTTGGCGGGCATTTGTGGTGGGAGAAATAACATGCATTCTAATTACTCGGTTTAACAATGATGTTATATGTAAATTATGACTTCAGATATACATTCAACATCTTGCATATTTTCAGCTCAATCCGCCAAAACAGGATAAGAAAGGTGAACCCACACCCCCAGTGAATGTCCAAGCCCTGAAAGTGGACCTACCGCCTGTTGTATCTATACAGCCCCCTACTGCAGGGTAAGAATCCCTCAATAATTCTAAAACAGGCCCAACAGTTCTAAATACCGCATCTTATTTGCGGCAAATAATAATTCATTGGTCTATTTTACAGTGATGATGATGAAGTGTTTGATTATGTGGAGGAGTTGGACCTTCGACCTTTGACCCAGGAAGAACTTCGGAGCGCCATAATCAATAAAGTCACCCGGAAATCAACTTGTCTGCGTCTGTACAATCAGACTCCAACTCGCCGAACTCGGTCTCCAAGACCACAATAATTAATAAAGTTTTAGAATGTTCACATCTTAACTTTCTTTGTAATTTAGGGAGGTTTATCCCCACTTAGCCAACATTTTGAAAAAACCTATTCCCACATAGCCAACATTTTGATTTTTACACCTGAGTGACCAACAGGCTATAGTCTGTTTTCAGGTATGAGTATATATGGATTACCTGAGAATTACTACCATTGGAATGTGTAAAAATACATAAATTGAAATTTAAAATTTTATATCAATATAATTATAAAATCAGAGTAATAAAATTATTAAATTTCCAGAAATTTTTTAATAAATATAGTAAAATCAGCATTTTAAAAATTTACAAAAAAATATATATATATTAATTTTATAAGAAATGAAACAAAAAAGAAAAGTGAGAGAATTTTGAATACTCAAATATAATTAACATTTGAAATTAGAGATATTTATCTGAGTATGTATTTGATCATGGTAATTTATGAACAAAGTAATTAAAGCTGATATAATGTGAATGACTTATTATCTGATGAAGACACAAGCTTAAATATTCATTCCATACTTGATGTTCACTATAATATAATCAATGAATTGTGCATTTTTTTATTTTATAAAAATTATACATAAATCTACATGTTTATATGGAATACATGTATATAAGCTAAAATATGAAAAGGGACTAAGTGAAAATATACATCATGGTATAATTAATGTTATTTATGTTCATTTTTAAATTCTCACCAATTTTGAACATGTAAACCTAGCATTTCTAGAGTTAAATTGACCTAAATGTAAGGTCGAAAAATAAACGGGTTACGTTAAAAATTCTTGATATCTTAAATTTGAAATGTGCATGATTATGTACTTTACAAAAATAATTAGAAAGTTGTTTGTTTTTTTTTAATTTTGATTATCTGATGTAGCTGTTCTTAAACAAATGCATCATATTTAAATTAAAATAGACTAAAATAAATAAATATTTTATTCATTTTAAAACAGACTATAGCCTACCTGTAACTAATTTCTTTTGTTCTCCACCTGTACCCCATTCCCACTTAGCCAACACAGATTTACCTGTGTTTTACCTGTATTTTTTTTTCAAAATGTTGGCTAAGTGGGAAGACACCATTTAGGGAACCCTATTTTGAAAAACAACCAAACAATTTTTTCTCTCTTTCTTTCTTACTATAGCGCAGTAAATCTTGCAAAGCAACAAATCTGAAAATTTGTGTTCAACCTAGGGCTGGGCAATAATATCGATATTTCAATATATTGCAATACAATGACAAAAAATATTGTATCGCAATACAATTTTGTAATATCGATATATTGGCAATATGCTTAGATTAAGGAATTATGTCATTGCCAGGTAAAATTATATAATAAAAATGGACTCGTGAAAGTTTGTTATTAAGCCAAACAGTACGACAGAAGTTGTTTTGTGGGAACTTTTCAGAGCATAACTTTTGTGAAATCAACAGTTTTTTTTGTCAGTGTTGGTTACTTATCATAGTTATGTACATTTTGCATGTAAATTAGATTGAATATAGTAAGAAAATGCCATTTGAATTACATTTAAAATATTGTAATACATATCGCAATACAGTTGCAAATATCGCAATATATCGCAATACGAAATCTCGGGCCAATACCCAGCCCTAGTTCAACCCAAAGAAAAAAAATAGTAGAAAATCAGAGGCTACGATTATGCAGTATGGTCCAGGAAAGTTCAATTAAGATTTATCGCTCAATATTTAAAATTCAATAGCTGGAATATAAGAAAGGGTTAATTTTGAGTATTTCCTATCTTTTTTTCAGGTCATTGAATAACAACATAAAAATATTTATCTAAATTTATTTACAGTAAATATCTTCGTAAATAAATAAATTAAATTATTTATACTGTCTCTTCATTATTGCAGAGATAATTTTT
>PRKT01000072.1:489937-513691 GCA_003671525.1 Saccostrea glomerata
GGGGGGGGGGGTTTCCAGAGTAAATAGAGTATGTCTGTAGAGTAGAGGGGGAGTTTCCAGAGTAAGTAGAATTTGTCTGTCAAAAGAAGAATAATATTGGTTTTGCTGTTAGGCAAGAGGAGGTCTTTAAACAAATTAAACTGAGTATATCTGTCAAGCGTAGAGAGTATTTCACATGTAAACAGATTTTGACTGTTAAAGCAATATGAGCTGCAACTTTGATGTTGGAATTTTTTTGTGGCAAAATTATGAATAACTATTCCAATGACAGAAAAAAAATAATGTTAAGAAACTTCTGTTGTTAATATTTGCGATGGAAGAGCTATTTAAAAGCTTTGATTGAAACAAAATTACATTATTGTCATCCTGTACAATAATGATTTCTAATATAAAACTATAATATGTATTGGATTAAATATAGAAGTCTGTTTTCTGCTTTATTTTAGACTAATTGATCATAAATGTTTAAATTACACACAAATTTATCATAACACATTTTAACAGCAAAATAACATTTTCAAAAATGCAGTTCATATTGCTTTAAGTTGAGCAATACATTCCAAGTAAAAGAGGTTTGACTAGTGGTTTCCATTGGTAAATAGATTTTGATTAAAATGTTGAGGGAGGATTTCATAAGTTAGCTGAATTAAACTGGTGTGGGAGGGGGGGATTCACAAATATGTTTGCATGTAAGAAAGAGATAATCATTGTAAGGAGTGAATACTTTTATGTTTATATTGCATATCTATTCAGTATGATATGTTTACATCACTGTTTCAGAGGGGAGGTGGTTTGTGAGCAGCCCATTGCTAAAGTGTCCTTTAAGATGGGGATAATGAAGTGTGGAGCTGATGGTAAACCTTCTAAGACCACCTTCAATCGACTCAGCTACAATGGGAAAACCAGTGTTGTCAAGTGTAAGTCCTCTGCAATTTTCTACAGTAGGATTCAAGCAGTTCTACATATAGGTACAGAAGAATATACATGTATTGCTTTCATAGTTATTCATGATTTTTTTTTTACAGGTAAACCATACACAGGTCGCACTCATCAAATTAGGGTACATCTTCAGTATCTAGGTCAGTTTGTCCCGTTTCTTGCTCTTTGGTTTATCAAATTTTTCTTTCTACATTTGTAGTATATATTTTATACAATTTCTCTTCCTCATTTTCTTCTAACTTCTTTTTTGGAAAATTTGTACTCTTTGATTGAAGGTCACCCAATAGTTAATGATGCATGCTACAACAGTACATGTTTTGGTCCTGAAAAGGGAAAAGATGGGAATTATCAACTCACAGATACACAGGTAATTTTGTGAAACACATTGTATACGTATCCATGGTCAAGGCAATGGGAATAGAAGGTAAATGTATTTAGAAAGGTTCAAGAATATATATTTTGGAATGACTGATCAAAGTTCTAGTCATAAAAGGATACATAAATGTAAGAGGTTTTCAACTTCATCAAATATTTGATTTTAAGAAAAGATTTAAAATTTTCAGATAAGAGAACTAAAAGAAGATGAACATAACAGAGAAATGTGGACCAGCACGGGTGAAAATCCAGACTTCCTCAAACGCATCAAAGAGCTCAAAGAGGAGCAAAGTGATCCTGGTGATCAGAGTGCAAATTTATCTCTAGGTACAGAACCAACTCCTAAAAAGACTAAGCTTAATTCATGTGAAAAAATTGACTCCAGTTCAGAGAACAAGACATTAAGTGATCTCTCTGCAAGTCTTTGCAAGACTGATGGTGACCAAAGGTTAAAAATGGATGGGAAACCCCAGCCTCCCTTTGAGTGGGACAAGTGGCTTCCCTCAGAGTCGTGTCCACTCTGTAAGAAGAAGTTTCTGGACCCGACACCTGATCAGCTGACGCTCTACCTCCATGCCCTGAGCTATAAAGTAAGTGTTCATTGAGAATGTATAGTGATTGGTTAAATAGATGTAATCTAACTGCCATATTAAGCCCTATGACGTGTATTTCAGGGCCCTGACTGGTACTATGAGACGTCCATGCCTCCCTGGGCAGAGCCCAACTGGGAAGAGGGCACCTGACCTGAAATACTGTGTTAATTATATATAGTAGTACATGTGATTAGTAAAATCTAAAATGGATATGGTTTTGTTCTTTATAATTATATATCCTGAAAGTTGAAACTTTCAACATTTTATTTTTCAGAGGTTTAGATGATCAAGTTATGCACTGACTATTTACTATTAATCCTATGTTGACCAGAATTTCAACAATGGTGCATTCTGTGTGCACGGATATCCTCCAAAAGAAATCAAAGTAAACATGAAGGCTCTGAATTTGACTTGACTTTGACCTTGTCTGTCAAGCGACCCTGGAGTTGTAGGTCAAGACAAGACAATGAACATAACCTATTTGTGGGTAAACTATTGTGATTATTTAAAAATTAAATTTTTGGTATTTTGGAAATCAAAGAAATGCACAAAGAAAAGCACAAATTTGTTTATAATAAAAATATAGCCTGATGGGTCATTCATACTGGCTTTTGAGCCAGTGGTAAATAAGGGATGTGATACGAGTTTTCACCAGCACTGTGTTTACGATCTCGGCACCTATCTTAACAGCTAGGTGATAGATATCAAGCTCCAATGAACAGACAGCTTGTCTAGAGGCTAGCTAGTTTTTTTTTTTTTTAAAGTACATGTAGTGACTAATTATTGTAAGAAAGTGAGCTGAACAAAAACGAAATATAAATTACCGGTAAATTTTCATTTAAATTTCCAAGGTAAAAAAACAATTCCAACTTTTGTAAGTATTTTTGTGATGTTTATGGTAACTAGGGAGTCTAGGATTTGGTACATAAGCAGCAAAAGTTATGCTATTTTTCATTATGTAATGGTAATGCAAGCATATCATTCAAGTTCATAGCTCTACAAATAAGCTGTGTCGCTGCTTTGATCTTGATTGACACACCCTGAATGTGAATTTGGTTGTAAATCTTCAGTAAAATATTATTTTAATCTACAGTAATACTCCTATTTTGAATTGATCAATTGAAAAAAAAAACAGTTAAAGATGTATAAAAGTGCAAAAATGGTAAACCACTATTAATTATAGATGTAGACTATCATTGAATCTCCAGATCTTTGTTCTGAAGTCCCTGCATGAGGAGTGGAAAAATTGAGAAATGACTTGAAAATTTGAAATAATAATTATGCACATTTCAAAATCTTATGATGCATGTAATGCATCCATTTAATTTTTGTTTTGATGACCCAACTTAGGTATTTAAAGATTTTTTTTGGAGTACATTTAAAAATGTTTTTGTACATATTTATTAAATTTCCGTTTTGATGAACACGTTTAGGTATTTAAACTTGCCGTTAGAAATATGGATTTGCTTCCCATAGCAAATATTGATTTAACAAATACTCCAAACAGGATATCATTTACTATAGAAATATGCTTGTTAGACCAGTAATTAAAAAAATCAGCAGTGACAATATTGTGTCCTGGTATTCAATTGAAAAATTATCACTATTTTTGGCTTCATGGGTTTAAATACCACATCAAGGTCAAGCATTTAAGCTTTCATTATTTTGAATTGGAAGAAGCCTAGTTTTCTATGAACCTGCTTAGTGTTTGTTTACAGTCCTGTTGTCAAGTAATAATGATTTTATTTTTTGTCCCGGTACACTGAACATGTCAGTGAAGACCCAGGTATTTATAGATTGTAAACAGTAGCAGACTGGATAAACTCAAGCTGATTTAGGTGAGTGTCAAAGCTCTTACCAGTAATATACACATCTAACAGTTCAAAGTACTAATGCAAGTACTAATTGCATTTATTGTTTTGAAGATTTATAATTAATAAATGCCTAAATAAGGAATATATTTATATCAGTTTTATCTAAGTTATTGTTTTAAATGATTTTTTTATGCATTGCAGATTGCTCATATTTAACTTTTTTTTTAATAATGGAATTTTTTTATCCCTGAAAAAGCATAAATATAAGCTTACTTTGAAAAGCAGATGTTTTTTTTCACTAATACAAACATTTGTCCACAATATCCTCATTGAGTGTGTTTCTCCTTGTAGAATGCCACGTCGGGTTGGATACAGGGGCCGGGTGGGGTACAGGGGCAGGACAGGGTATAACAGCAGGAGAAATAGGAGCCGGTACTACAGTACCTACTACCCTGGGTACTACACGTATAACAGGTATGGTCTCAGTCGCCACCGATCGTATCCGTGGATGAGGGACCTGGAGGAGATGTCTGCCTCCTCGAGGAGACGAAGGGAGAGGATCACAAGGGAGCGGGAGGAGAGTGAGGAGAGACGGCCTTCATCTGTACGTAATCAGTAATAAGTCATTACGTAATTAGTAATAAGTCATAGAGAGACGTCCCTCAGCTGTACGTAACAGAATTTGGATGCTCAACAAACTTCTAGAATGACAATTGATTCAAGTGTACAAATGGAAGGGTTAGAAAGATTTTGAGTACCATAGGGCAGTTTTATTTCCATTTGTAGGCCGATACAAGGGAGAAGGAAAAAAGAGAGAAAGAAAGAGAAAGAAGAAGGAAAGAAGAAGAAAGACTGGAGAAAGAGAGAAAAGAAGCTGAAGAGTTAATGGAGAAAATGAAAGAAAAGGAGAAAAAGGAAAAAGAAGGTAGATTGAAAGGATACTTTTACTTAAATCATTGCACAAATAATCCATTTGTTGATACTTTTGTGATGTTCAGTTGCTCAACAATTTAAAAGTATACAATGCTCAAAAGTTTAATTATCTAAAGAGGTACAAGTAAATTTTATAACCTAGAACAATTAGATAATCAATATTGCATAGTTTGAATAATTCATCATAACATGACACTATTTTTCTTGGTGTTTCAGAGCGTGAGAGGTTGGAAAAGGAACGAGCCAGCAAGAGACCTGTAAACATTAAAGATGTAGACTTTGACATCCAGAAGAACAGTAAGGCCCACCACACTGATAAGTTTGAGTTGACTCAGCTCCCAGAGGACAAACGAGAGCTCATCATCCGCAGAGGCCAGGAATTCAATATCATCCTAAAACTGGACCGTGAATACGACAAAACAAAGCATGATCTGTCTCTCCATTTTACAACAGGTTTGATAGATCCCATTGATCTTAAGAATTTTTTTTAGTGATTATAAAGCTGTTGTTTTTTTTTGTTGTTGTTGTCAAATTACATTATAATAATTGACCTCCAATGAATGCAATTATCCTTTAACAGTGCTTTATAGCACACAATTAACATTTTGTTTTTCAATTTGTGAGGGTATTTGCTACAAACATAGGGCTGAACCAATGTCTCCATCTATAGATATCAAAGAGTTGAATGAAAAATCTTTGTAACATGTTTATCTGTGTGTATGTTTTGTTTTACAAATTGTGTAGAATCTGTAATATATAATTTGTAGGAGCAAACAGTCATTTAACTAATGGAACTGATGTTACCGTGGCAGTGGACGAGAGTGGTCGACAGAACACAGACCCAAACAGCTGGCATGCCCGTCTGGCCGGTCAGGATAAGGCTTCTGTCACGGTGGGGGTGTGGGCCCCTGCTAACTGTATCATAGGGGAGTGGTCACTCTTTATCTCCGCTGAGAGCAAAACCGGGGAAAACAAGGTTCACAAGGATGAGTTTGAGTGTCCCTCAGACATCAATATTCTCCTGAATCCTTGGTGTAAAGGTACTGTAAAAGCACAAATATTCGTGGGGGATTAAATTTCGTTTATTTCGTTGTTAATAATATTCAACGAAATTAAATCCCACACGAAATTTTATATGACTATATATTGAAAAGGGTTACTTTCAAAACAACGAAATTAAATGCCCACGAAACTATTTTTGAAGACAAAACAACGAAATTTTATGCCCACGAAAATTTGTGCTTCTACAGTATAACTTAGTCACATAGCAAACATTTACAGCACAGATAACGGATAATCAATAAAGCATCTCACCCATTAACTAGGCAACATTATGAATATCATTTAGTGGTAATGTCTTTATAATTTTTACAGATGACCTTGTATATATGAAGAACAAAGACTTGTTAGAAGAATATGTACTGAATGACCAGGGTGCTGTTTTCCAGGGCAGTTCTGACATGATTGGGGCAAAAGTCTGGAATTTTGCTCAGGTTTCTTAGTGCTTACAATATGCCTAATACGTCTTATTTAGATGTTTTAATAAATACACAAATTTATAAACTGATTAAAATGGATAAATAATATCTATTTAAGAAATGCTAAGTATGAATTGGTTATGAATAGACACTGCCTAAAATATTTACTCATTTTCATGACCTTGTTTTACCATATTTTAGTTTGAGGAAGGGATTTTGGAGGTGTGCTTTTCCCTGCTGAGGAAATCTCATGACTATACTGTAGGACCACACATGTCTAACCCAGTAACCATAGCCAGAGCTATATCTGCCATTGTGAGTTAACAAAAAGTAGAAATGTGTCCTTGAATTTTAAAATGATCCTGATCCAAAGTAAAGAAACATGTGAGAGAGATAGAGTAGAAAGAAACTGAAGAGAGAGAGAGTGAAGAAAAAAAGTAGGAAGATAGAAAGAAGGGAAAGAGAGAGTAGAAGAGAGAACAGAAGAGAGATAAAGAGAGAAAGAAGAAGATAGAAAGAAAGTAGAAGAGAGAGAAAGAGATAGTAGAAGAGAGAGTAGAAGAGAGAGAGAGAGAGAGAGAGAGGGGGGGTAGAACAATATGTTTAATGAAAGTGCTTTTCTGAATTAGGTAAACTCTAATGATGATGAAGGGGTATTGGTTGGTAACTGGTCTGGTGATTACTCGGATGGTAAGAGCCCTACATCGTGGATTAGCAGTGCTGACATTCTGCTGCAATATGCGAGGTCAAAAGGTGAAGCAGTCCTGTACGGGCAGTGCTGGGTCTTCTCTGCCGTGGTAACTACAGGTAACGGAGCTGAACAATTCATTAAGTTTACTAGAAATACAGAGAGAAAAAACAGCAGATACTATCTAATCATGTACACAACAGAATTTTTTTTTAAAATATGAAAATATTGTGAATTTCACTATTGTTTTGCTTACAGTATGCCGAGCCATTGGCATGCCCTGTAAGAGTGTGACCTGCTTTGACTCGGCACATGACACTGATGGTAGCACAACCATTGATGTCGTGTTCAAAAGAAATTCTGGTGGGATGCTTGAAAAAGATGAAAGAAGATCAAATGATTCTATCTGGTAATCTTGAAATGCTTTTGCTAAAAAAGAATGGTATTGGACTATACATACCAATCTATATTTGTGAAATGTGACACTCAGAAACAAAGAGAAAGCCCAAGGGCTTCTTCAAGTAAAGAACTGTTTCATTATGTGACTACTTTTTCAGGAACTTCCATGTGTGGAATGAGGTGTGGATGGCCCGTCCTGACCTTGAGGATGAGTACTGTGGATGGCAGGTGATAGATGCCACACCACAGGAGTTAAGTAATGGTTAGTATGGTATATCTAGACTCAACCATTCAGTAGTTAAGTAATGGTCCATTACTTCAAGTACATATAGGTGTCCATATGACAGGGGCTGACACAAATAAGATTTCATTATATTGTAAATCTTCATCTGAACTACATGTTTATTTATTTTTCATAGGAATCTACTGTTGTGGACCAGCTCCTGTGGCGGCCATTAAGACTGGTAATTGTAAGATGATGTACGACCTTCCGTTTGTTTTTGCTGAGGTGAACTCGGACCACATCCGATGGGAGTATGTTAACAAACATACATGGATCAACATGGGTGTAAACACATCTGTGTAAGTCTTAAAAATATATATTTATATATTTATTTATAGTATTCAAATGCTTCAACTTTTAGCACAGATAGCTGGTGTTTTTATGTACATGTACATTTTTATCTTTATATGTATAGGACTGGCACAAAGATCTACTCCAAGAAACCTGATGGTAAACCTTACACAGAATCACTGACCATTTCCCGCTGGTTAAAAGATGTACCACATGATGTGACTTCAGATTACAAGTTCCCTGAAGGTTATTCTCCCAATTCTTATTCCTATGTAATGTTTTATTTGTTAAGGTTTTAGATGGAGAGAACAGTAAGATGCATTCTAAGCGAAGACACATGACATTTAAATTCATTTTTTGAAATTTTAGGGTCAAGAGAAGCACAAAGAGCAGTTGATAATGCAGCACAATCTTCTTTGGTACACCGAGGAAAACCAAGTCCCAAGGTATGTTGTCTTCTCTACCATTTCATTGCTTTTATTTAATGTCAAAACATTTGCTAGGAAATTCATTTAAAAAGTACATTTTTGTTGTTCTCACTGTAATAATACTGCACAATCTATATGAATTCATTTCAAATATAATCTTATTAAACTACCCTATACATTTGTTTGCTTTCATTATAGGATGTAGCAATAGAATTTGTGAAGACTGATGGGATAATGGTAGGACAGGATTATTCCCTGGAATTTAAAATCACCAACACCAGCAGTCAGAAGAGAGATATCTCCAGATTACATCTAGAGCTCTACTCCAAATTCTACACAGGAGAAATAAAATCCAAAATCCTCTTCAAACCTCTGGCAGGCTTCACATTGGCAGGAAAAGAAAGTAAATCTTTCTCACATTCACAATGCTTTTGTCTCTCTGATTTATTACACAGCATTAATGAGAATTTTTTTATTTTTTGGTATTGAATTTAATTTTATATTAAATAAATTATTATTTTTTCTGAAGGTAAGACAATAAAGGAGAGTGTCCTCTCCAGTGTCTATCTTAAGAAAATAGCAGAACAAGCCAATATGGAAGTCATCATCTCAGCAACAGTTACTAGGGAGAATAACAGCACAGAAAACATCGTCAATGTGGACAACTTCAGATTAAGGAGACCAGATATTGAAATCAAAGTAAGTTGTTTTGAACTGAAAAAGACAACTTTTACCTGGAAGTACAAACATGATATGAGTGGTGGATATCAGCCATGGTAGCTCAGTTGATAGAGCACCTGACTAGTAATTCAGAGTCTTTGGTTTGATTCCCAGTCCAGCCATACTTTTTCTCATTTCCTTTTGCATAATTTGGTGCCTTAAATACAAAATTATGTACACAACTAAGAATCAAACCTGTGTGACCCTTCATCACTAGTCAGGTGCTCTATCAACTAAGCTACCCAGCTGGCCGATATCCATGACACAAAGCATTACATCCGTAACAACAAGTGTCAAGAAATGATAGTTATCAGATGAAACATTTTTTTTCCTTTTTTCATTTTTTCTATTTGTGAAATCCTACACATACAGATTAAATGCCTTTCCATTACAGGTTCCCAGTAGCTGTAAGAAGGGGGAAGAAATTACAGCTGTACTCAGTTTTAAGAACTTTTTACCTGTGCCAATGACCAAGTGTGTTTTGTATTTAGGTGGAGCGGGATTTGAAAAAATAAAGGAAATTCCACAAAAGTAAGAATAAATACGACATTGAAAAGAGTTTTATTTAATGTTTAACAAACACAATACTAATATTTTTAGAGAATTTTACCAGCCTGATTAAATTTAAGAAATGCCTCTTTGCATCTGTGTGCATATAATCATATAAATTCAGGTCAAAATTATATCAGAAATTCATTTATATCTATATACTGTATGTTACTTGAGAGCAATATAAACAGTAAGTTGACCTTTGTTGTAGAGATGTCCCCGCCCACTCTGAATGGAGCCTCTCTGTGAAGGTGAAGGCCAGGAGAGTCGGTATGGAACAGTTCTCTGCTACATTTGACAGTCTGGAAGTCCCAGACATTTCTGGCAGAGCTGAAGTCCAGGTCAAATAGAGGGAAAAATGACCTGGTCTCTGGACTGAATACAAAGAAACAGAAGATGTTGCTCATATTGTCACACAAATGCCTCTGAGCCAGTCATGTGTTACACATAGGCTTAGGATTCTGTGAACTTATACACTTTTATAAAGTCAATATTTTATAGCTATAAAAGCAGCAAATTTTAGTGATTTACCTTTTTTTCATAATAGAAGGCTCTGTTTTTTCAAAGTTGTTTTTGTCCAACAAAATACAGAGTACAAGTCATACTAGTACATTGTATTTGAACTACTCAGTAGTCTGTGGTATTTACTCTGTGTATAATATTTACATCACATTTATTGCAATAAAATTTCTTCTTAAACACTCATTAAGAGTTATTTCTTTTGTGATTTTGAATTTCATCATTTTATGATACTACTGATTAAATAGGGATACAGGTTAACGTTTCTATTGTTTATCAAGGGGAAAAAAACTGGTCGATGATGAGTTAGCCACCTGAGGAGGGTATATTATTTACTGCGTTTTGGAGTTGGCAGCTCATTGTACAGTGTACTTCCTAGTTTTTTTCTTTACCAAAGGACAAGGCCCTTTAATGCCCAAATTTGGCCTTTTATTTGCTATGAAAATAAAAAGTAATATTTGAAATTTAAAGTTGTGAAAGTATGCAATTAAGAAATTTTGAAATGACGATAGTTCTTAAACCAGTTTAATTTTGAATCAAAGCCTACGTGATAGGTTGTGCTGTGTGTTATCTGACACTAAATGCGCTCTGTAATTTATTCAAATTAGAACAAAAATGAGAGAAACTGGAACGTTTGGGATATTCCTTTGACCTCTGCTTATATTATTAGTATGTATCACCTAGAATCGATGCTTATTTTATAACAAAGATGACAACAGTTTTCCGTTTTTGAACTACAGAAAAGTTTAAGAGTCTTCAAATCAAGAGCCAAAAATTCAGGCCATCCGAACTCTGTCTATCACAATGTATAGATATAAACTGAAGAAAATAGGAGCATGTCCATCCAAGTATTTTCTAACATTTCTTTTAAAAACTTTTATTCTTAGCACAACATTATGCAATATTTTTAGACTTATTAGAAAATTTGTTATTTTAATTGCACAATATTATGCGATATTATTTAAAGTTTACTTTGTGTGAAGCAAAAGTTTTATACTTGGTCACACACACAGTACTAATTATAATTTTCGAAAGACATTCGGGAAGATAGAATGAAAATATTTATAAAATAGATAGAAAAGTTATAAACAGCCCCCTTCTCACCCTCCCCCTTCCCTTGTTTTGAATTCCAATGCACGGTGCATGATAAAATAGCTGCTAATAAACATGCAGTAACCTTGAGTTTGAATACCACAGTGGCATTGTTATAGAAATAGAGTTTAAAGAGATACCAGCGGTATTGCAAAAACCTGACACCCCAGTTCAAAATATGAAGGACTCCTATTGCATGTCAACAGGCATTCAGGCATGCACTCATGGTGCATTTGAGAAGCTCAATTGAGCTTACGGCACACATGCATTGATTTCCCGGTTATTTTGATGAACGATTTTAGGTGAAGCGTAGCGAGTATTTATGAAGCCGTCTCCTGAGAAACAGCAAACAAAAATTTAAATCATTATAAACAACATAAATTTAAAAGGCACCATCAAAGACAGTCAAGTAAGTCACTTTCTCTATCTCATTTTATCTCTCTCTCATTGTCTTTCTCTCTCTCTCTGCTCTCTTTCCGCGATATGCATGTTTATTTGATGAGTAAATCGGCGTGTACATGTGTCAAGCAAGTGAATCTTTCTCCCTTTCTCTCTCTACCTCAGTATATATATGAAATGTCTGTCTATTATATGATACATGTATATCGGTAGCTGTTTTAGGTCGAGACATGTCCCTTTAAATGTGTTGTAATCGTAGTAATACATGTATACTACTACACGTACATGTATTTATATTTTTACATAGGTAATAAATCATTATTAACCTTTAAATAAATTAACAAAAGAAAGTACATAAACTGTTACAGGAATTTGACTTTGTCAAGAGTTTCAAAAATAAGTAACACTATGTACCTATGGTGCACAAAACTACATTTCACTGTACATGTACATGTATATATTTTCACACAAACGAGTAAAACATAGTTGTAAGTGCTTATTTCCTGCTTCAGAGCTATAATAGATCATATTATTTTTGTATTAATAATGCAGGAAAATATTCAACCATTGTAACTGCAATAAATATGCGCCATATTTTTAATATTAGAATTTAAAGCTTACGTTACATATGTACTAGCATACTTGCAAAGATTATACATTACATCTGAAAAGTTGTACAGAGAGAGAGTTGAATTGTCTCCCAGTTCCTATTTTCTTCCTGCTTCTCCGACATCAAACATTTACAAAATACTTACAGGATGTATACAAGACTTTATCGGAATGGAAATTTCACCCCATTGCTGACCGAAAGCACTCAGAAATGCGAGGAACCGACAACGACAGTTGTGCGGAATATTGCCACATACGGGCCACCACGAACAAGGGAAGAACCATGGGCACGGGATGAGCGCCTTGCCAAGCCTTTGACCACAACGACAGTAGACACGGCAAAAAATGGTATGAATGTATTGTTTTTTGTATAAACAACCAAGTACATTGTCATTTACAATTTTTGTTTACCCTGTCGCAATTGGGTCACATCGCTGCTGGTCTAATTCAAGTTGTTTCAAAGTTCTTTTGTCATTATAGATACAGTGATTTTCATGTTTGTTCGATTTCGGCTAGTCTTTTTATTTTCAATGTGTATCAGTATTAACATCACTATCATTTTGTAATAATAGTGGAAGAAAAAGAGGAAAAGGCAACAAAGGAGGAAGTTTCCAAGGAACTTCATGTAGATTCAGTCGATTTTAACATTGAAGACAATGCCAAAAAACACAGAACAGACCTGTACGCTCTTACAAAACCGCGGAAGGATCAAGACGGAAAAACCTTACCCCCGGAGCTGGTAATTAGGCGTGGTCAAAGTTTTAGAATCAAAATCAACTTCAATCAACCCTTTTCACGAGACAAACACCCACTACAACTAGTGATGATGACGGGTAAAATACACTTATCTGTATTTAAGTATTAGTCTGACAAGTATCAAGATAATAAACCACAACGGTTACCTGCGACAAATGGCAAATGAAAAAGAACGTTATTGCAGCCTAATATTAGGCAATTTGATTTGTAGATTTAATAATACATATATTTACAAATTAAGGTTTACTTAAACAATAAAATGCTTTCTTTGTTTGCTATTACTGGAATTGACGGAAGCAGCTGTTGCAGAAAAAATACGCGGGTTATGCAAATTTTTTATGCAATAGCTCCGACCGTTAATTCCAGTAATAACAAACAAAGAAAGACATTTTCTTGTTTATATTTATTTAAGAAATAAGGTATCATTTTTTGAGTTTTATTGAGATGTAAAACGGGTTGGTCACGTGATCAAATCTCATAAAGCCCGAAGGGCTTTATGGAAGATTTGATCATGTGCCAACCCGTTTTACATCTCAATAAAACTCAAAAAATGATACCTTATTACTTATATTTACATTTGTGACTTATGCATACTTTATATTTGCCTGATTGTTACTTTTACGTGTGAAATGCGTTATTTTTCAAACCCAACGACATGTATGTAATCCACTAAACGCGTGTCGACCCTTTATGACGTCACAGAGAAATTACGTCGAACGTTTATCCAAACGCACATCTATGACCTCTTGACCCCGTACCTGTATTTATACAGTTATAAAAACGCTTGCTTTCAGTAGTGTTATACAAAGGAAAACATTTGCAAATGTAAATATATCTGTTTAAATAATCATTTGAAGTGGTATAAAAAATATTAATTATTGTATTAATGATACGAACGTCTTTATACGTTTCATTGATGGAACAGCCATTGATCAAGAAATCTGAATTGGCGACATTCCTAATTTAGTTCATGCAGTGATTAACGCAATGGGTTTTCTAAAGAAATAAAGGAGAAAATATTTAGTGGATGTAAATATACATGTATATTTTAGAATTACAGAGTTGGAATTTTGAGTCCCCTGGCTTTACATATTATTATAGAGACCATTAATTATTATTCAGGAAAATTCCCAAAGCCCTCAGACAATACCTTAGTGCAACTCGATCCTCTGAAATCAGGGGAAAAAGAACATGGCTGGAAATGTCACATCAAGGAAATCAAAGAATCCTTCATCTGTCTTGACATAACGCCGTCCAGTTCTTGTGTCATTGGCGAATGGTCACTCGGCATCGTGACGTCATCATCTGATAAATCCTCAGATAAAGCATATTGTTATGAGGTTTCAGAAGACATTAATATTCTGCTGAATCCTTGGTGTAAAGGTTAGACTTTAATGTTCATTAGAAAAGCTCGTTATCAATTCTGATGCATAAACTCGCAGGTACTTTAGGACTCGAGACATCCCTGAAGACTGTTCGACTCAGGAAGAAGTATAGTGCGTCGTCGGAACCCATGGGGTTTTCTCAACCGGGTTGAATGCAGTGTAACGGAGAGAAAACCCGTTGGTTCCGACGATGTTTTGTGAGAAGATTCCAAAACAATCATATTATAATGATTTAAAATAAACAGCGATTCTAAGTATAGAGTTATGAGACTACTCTGTTTATATTGGTACCACTCTCTTCTTCTTCTCATGGCAAATATTCCTAATTAATATATGAAAAAAGTGTGCAAACTCACTCTCGCAATTTAGTGACCTCGCACATTGTAACGACACCCTCAAGTATACCTGTGTCAAAAATGAAGGGAAAAAAACTAATATGAATATAAATTTAAAATTCTTAGACGATCCAGTGTATCTCTCTGATGAGAAACTTTTGGATGAGTATATTCTGAACGATAAAGGAGTCGTGTATTGTGGTAACTATCGACAAATCGGAGGAAGGACATGGAATTTTGGTCAGGTTTGTGATTCTTCCTTTTTGTGTTCTAGTTATAAAATCCAACGGTTAACAAGGCTTTAATATGAAACTCTTTCCTTTTTAAGTTTGAGGAGGGTATCCTGGAAGTTTGCTTCCATCTTCTACGGAGAGCTCATGGAAACACCGTGAACGCAAAAGGGATGTCAGATCCGATTCAGATTTCACGCACCATCAGTAAAATCGTAAATATAATCACACATCACCATCAGTAAAATCGTAAATATAATCATAAATCACCATAAGTAAAATTGTTAATGTAATCACACATCACCATCAGTAAAATTGTAAATATAATCACACATCACCATCAGTAAAATCGTAAATTTTATCATCACCATCAGTAAAACCGTAAATATAATCACACATCAACATCAGTAAAATTGTAAATTTTATCATCACCATCAGTAAAATCGTAAATATAATCATACATCACCATCAGTGAAATCGTAAATTTTATCACACATCATCATCAGTAACATCGTAAATATAATCACATTACCAAAGTGAAATCATAAATATCATTACAGATCACGACTTGTAAAATCAAATACCAGTATATACGTAATTTCGCACAATTAGTAAAATCATAAGTTCAACCAATTTAAATTTTAGATCTATGCATATATAGTATAAGTCACAGAATATCCTGTAGTCAGATTTACACTAGCTTTTATCTCAATTAAGGTTTCGTCAAAGGTCAACATGTTCAAAAAATTATTTTTACAATAGCCCAAAAACTTTGTAAGTTATAGAGAAAATTTTCATTGCTTAACAGATAGAAGTATCACTTGATAAAAAAATACTTGGAAAAAATATCAATTGAGAAAAATTCTTCTTAAAAATGCAAATATTTTCAAAAAGTACACCTAATTAATTCCGTGCTCTCTGTGAAAACCATCATTGCAGAAACAAAATATGTTTATCAATGAAGGGCAAGTTGGACTTGGATAGCCTCTGGAAAGTTGTTTCCCCTGTTTATTTTGTCGAAATGTTAAGACTTGAAAGTGATGGTGGATTCTATAGGCGTCTTGTCTTTATACATGTCATGCTTTCAATAGAAGCCTTTCAGAGACCATTAGTAGGTAGTAGTAGAGAGTGATTGTTTTTATGCTACTTTGAGGTGCAAATTGATTTGAGGTGGAGAGGTGGGCTTTAAAGGCGGAAGTATAAAGTAAATCCGGATGCTAGTAATGACTATATGTAATTATAGGGAAGCAAACCCGGATGATTTTTTTCGGTTGCTCCGACAGCTGATTTGATAGATTCGTTTACATGACAGGAAAATTATATTTTTCGAGATATTTTACTGAAATTTTTAGGCATCATTTAATATGTTGATCATGATGTATGCCAATTTTGAAGTTTATAGTCTTAGTGAAACAAAAGATATTAAAAATGTTCGCATTTTTCTGGGACAACCCTCGTACATGTACCATTTCATTTACATGTTATAACATTTATCTCTCTAAAGTTTTATGTTCGAAATGCTGTGGCTTTTCCACACATGAAATATGTTTTGTTATTTGCAGGAATCGGTCAAAACCAAGGGAAAGTTCCGTGTGGATACAAAGACTCTGTCTGGTGCTGTGACTTGTATAGACCTCTAGAGTTGTCTGCTCCTGTTCCCATTTATGGAACAAAACATCCACACTGCACTATTCTAATTATTTGCTTATTGTGAAGCTTGGTCAATGATGGACTGTGATCTTTTTCATAAAATTTTTTCCCATTAGATTTTTTTCAAATCAATTTTACAAGTGTATGTAACTGGTCTTGATGGATGTATTTGTGCTGATACTTTATTGGAGTATTCTATTTAGTATTTATTTCAATAATATTTAAATATTGATTGTCCCAATCAAATTTTTTTTTATTTTTCCATGTGTATTAGTGTGCAATGTTAATGGTAAATGTAGCATAAATGGTGAGTAAGAAATTCCTATTGAGATTTAAATTTTGTATACATGTACCATATTTGGTATTGGGTTTTCAGTATGTATAGTAGTTATCTTCCATTATATGATAGGGAAGACATTGTGATAAGATATTGACTATGTTCAACCATATGTAAATATTGAATGTGTATCTTACCTATTTTTGTTTATTGTGCATGTATGAAATTTTGTAGCTTTGATAAATGTGATTTTAATGTAGTATATACTTACAAGTCACAATACATGTAATCTAATTAAGTCCAGATTATAAAAATCCATGACACAGAAAAGGCATTCCATATTTGATCTTTAATGAAATTATTTTGGATGTCATATTATTAAAAATTGGGATCTGTAATTTTTTATGTCATTATGTTGATTTGTTTTATTAATGCTTACACTATAAAAAATTTTCCTCTCCAGTATCTAACATTTTGGATAAAGAGAATCTACGTTAGTCAGCTGGGACATCATTACTCAAAAAAGTTCTGATTTAAATTAGTACACCTGAATTACTATTAAAACTACTTTACCGTAACAGAGTGTTTTCCAACAGTTAGCGTGTATTCACTCTTCTGGTGTTTCAAAGTTTTGACGTCGATTTTACACTGTGTATCACCTAAGCCGTAATTCCTAATAAAAACAAATCAACTTTAGACATTCATTTGTTTTTGATTAAAATGATTATTATGCAAATAGGAAGCAGACTCATGATTGTCAAGATCTGTGTATACAGTTTTATACTGCATTGATTTTACAAAGAATGGCACAGACCTCTTGAGGCACTCCAGTAATATCTGAAATGGACTAGGTTGACCTGATTTATTGCACAACTCGTAAACTCTGGGGTCCTCAATTTTAATATCATCGAAAAACTAAAAGACAAGATTGTAAAATTGAAACTTTCAATCCAATTATACAGGATTAGTGTGTCAATAATAAATTGTTAAACAAATGTATATGAAATGAGTGCACACGTACTGAGAGATCTTCTTCATCCTCCACTTGTTTCTCTATTAACTTGGACATTTCTGGAATCAGGATACTCAGCGTCGCTTTAGCTACATTATAAACATTACTTTAAACTTCTATACACCATAAAGGCTTATATTAATGATGTTCTTTTGATTATCAACTCTTTCATTAGCCATATCAATACATACCTGCTTCCATTTTAGCTGCCCTCTTGCTGCCAGCAAATCCTGTACCATACTCAATCTCATTAATGATAATTGTAGCACTGTAAGGATTCTGGGCATTTTCTACATTAAACAAAATATGCAAATGCCTGTCTTCAATCAGTATTGTTTTAAAAAAAATTCATTTTCTGCAAGAACGATGAATATCAATCATAAAACACATATTGTTAAATCTGTTTAACTTTGGTTGTAAATAAGGAAATAATGTATAAGAATTTTCAAGTTGAAGTACCTTTCTTTTATGCATAGTTTTAACTTTGGGAACTTACCAAGCTCTTTGAAAACATAACGAGGTTGCACTCTCAGTGTATGCTGAGCATATTCATGGAGAATACAAACATAGGATTTCCCTGTTGGATTCAATACAAACTCTGAAATACAAACAGAATACATTCATATAGATATGAATAAACAAAATGCTGGACATGTTTAACAGACTTCCTCTTTGCGTCTTTTACCTTTCTTCCTTGGTTTATGGTCTCCTTTTTCTGTTGGGACTTTACAAGTAATCAGTTTGGTGTTGGAGGGCTGTAAAAAGATTTACAATGTACAAGTATAGGCCTACTGCTCAAATACACAAACTGAAACTGGGCATCTCATTGGTCTCTCTTTCTATCCAATACTCTAAATTTCATAACAGCACTGGAAAGCAAATTACAAACAACTTTTCTCAAAAAATACATCTTTCATAAAGTAGAATACATGTATTTAATACTGTTGCGGGGGCTGGGGGATAATAGGATGTAATGACTTTATAAGCCTTGAACATCTACTTACTAGTGCAGGTCGGGACTGTTTTTTAACATTATTTAAATGTCTTCTCCTGTCCTTCCATGTTCTAAAATACCAATTTTCAATATGTATGTCATAAAGTATAAAGATTCAGAGAGAAAAGCAGTGTAGATAGATAAATAAGCATGATTATTTCTAAAATAACCAAAAATTTGATTTAATCTGATTGCTACACAGTCTAATATGGATTTTTTTTTTATAATAGTAAGATATTGAATACTGTTCTAACAAACTTACTTGAATTTATTGACAGTGATTTTTCTAAATTCAAACAGATTTTCACAGTATTTTCTTAGTTCTTCTGGCTCTGTAAAATATGCAATACAATCAGAAACAAAAGTGCTGAAAAATAATTTAAACAATTTTTGAAATTTCATATATATACAGTTACTAAGTACTTTATTTACATTTGCTTTTTAAAGACATATTTCTACATTTTAATCATCTACTTCAACATATTCTAATGTACCTTCAAATGCATTAATTTATAGAATCTTTTTTTTAAGTTATAATTTAGTGTTTAACACCTCTCTCTCTCTCCTCTGCATATTCAGTCTTGAGATTTTCTCAGAGTTTAGTATACGGGTATTTGATACAGGTATGGCCTAAAATAACAATTAGTTTGTTTGCAGTTGCCTACAGACCAACTGAAAAAGCACCCGACCCAAACTTTTTTTTTGATTATTAAAAATTGGGATCCGTAATTTTTTATGTCATTATGTTGATTTGTTTTATTAATGCTTACACTATAAAAAAATTTCCTCTCCAGTATCTAACATTTTGGATAAAGAGAATCTACTTTGATTAAATGTAGAGTTATATATCCTCCCACACATACAGAGAAAATGAACTTCAGAAATTAGAACGCTTTTAATTAAGCTATATATCAAAAAGGGGGAATGGTAAATAAGTGACATATAACCATTATTAATGACAATTCTTACCTGTGAAACTTATCTTAAAGCATTTTATTAACAAAAGTCAGCGAATCTCTTTGTAAACTCTACTGCTCAGAGACTAAAAGAGCTTGTTCCTTAGTAAGATGTCCTGCCATCCTGAAACAATTTTTCTGAATGCTAATTTCATACTTTTGGTCCACTTTCAATAAGTACACACATGTTATCAGCATGTAGGTTATACTGATACATAATTGTGTGATTGGTTTCTGACGCGATGAACAATGTTGTCATGGTTACTAAGAGTAGAAATTTTGGTTATTTTTTTCTTCAAAATGAAAGCAACTCCTCTTCCAATTGTAGTCTGATATCAATAAATTTATTTGTGCACAAATAGATCTAATTTAGAAATACATATTACTATGAATTGGATTTAGATTTTTTTTCAACAGTCTTGTCTTGGTAACTAATAAGGAAATTCATTTCAAAATGCAACTACTTATACAGATTTTAATAAATATACACAACTCTTGACTAAGATACATAATTCTGTATTTGGTTTCAGAATGTGAGGTAAAATGTTGCTTTGGTTTCTCAAACAAAAAAAATGTAATATTCTTTCAAAACACTGCTGCAATTCTGATCAGTTTTCAATGAAATTTGGTATACATTGATATTCTTTCAAAGCTGCAATTCTAGTTAGATTTCACTTAGACTTGATACAATGGCAAGTTTTCATTGATTCAAGATTATACATGTTTGTAATTCCATTTGACAAAATTGATATTAAATGTAAATCTGTAAGATTATTATGTGTTAAAAAACTGCCATATCAAGATTACCTATAATCCATTGTACATGTGATCAAATCTAAACAGAATAAACTGTTTTTGATTAAGTACTGCCAAATTATTTCATGGTGTTTTCTTATTTTTTATACAAGGGAATTCTAAATACATGTACTTGTAACCTGTTTTCAAAGTGGTACTAGACCCTATCTAACTGGCAATTTTTCAAAGAAAAGTGCTGCCATTACTATAAAACTACTTTCCTACATCAAGATATATAATAGATTGTTTCTACTTTTAATGAACAGTTGAATAATATTGTGCAAACAAAATACAAACGCACAAAACAAGAGAAACAACAGTATTTTGTGAAACACTGATGAACGTGTGTGACAGCTTAAGAGGAAGGTGAAAGTTTACCAAATGCATGTCTAACTCCGACATCAAGTTCAAGATATCAAAATTAAGGTTAAAGTTTATCAAATATGTTGGTACTCAAAGACAGGTCTTGTCACAAGGAACGGCGTCCGGGTATCTGAAGGTCCACAGTGCATAAAACCATTTATGGAATTCAGATATGATTCATGTTAATTTCTGTGAAATTCTTTTAAAATACTATATTTCTTCAAAATTTCGGGATACATAGTTAAAACAAAAAAGTAAAACATATTTTTTTGTGTATATATATTTAATGAAGCCTATGGGTAAAAAAAGCAACATTTGTTTCTACAATAAATCAAACTGGTTAGACAGCGTAGGAATCTTCCAGAAGTAACCAGACTGCAAAAATCCAAATATGATAATTATTTTTAGCAGGAATAAAATACCAAAGAAAAAATTATTGTGACGTCACAATGTAAGAGGTATTCTACGTAATCTTCTTTCCCGTAAATGTCGTCATAAGCGACGCTTGGTTTACACTGACGTCACAATTGAGCTGCAGTGTTGTCATAGCAATATTTCATACTTGAAGAGGGGCGATAAGGATATTTACAATGTGGCGAGCTCAAACTCAGCGAGATACGGGGGATGAAATGATGGACGAGATGTCGCAGAGCGCGGAGCTTCTCCGACTCCAGCGGAAACTCCGGGTGATGGAGAACGACCGGCGAGCGTACGAGGAAGAGTCCCAAAATCTCCTCAGAAAACAAGAGTAAGTCTTAAAAATTGAAAGAATTGAACTATATGTTTACTATAATTATTATAAAGATTATTTTACCTTTACAATTATCTAAAAGGTATTTCAGGCAAAAATTACAATTCAAATAAGATAATTAAATTATGTACAATTTTTAGAGGCTGAATGTTGTCAGGGACGTGACAGCTTTATATATTAACCTCTGTCCATTTCATTTTCACATACAGTATCTTTCAAATGCAAATTCAATTTTCACACACCAAAAAAATAACCTTGAAAGAAAATTATCAACATTTTATTTATCAAGTATTAGATTGCATAAAAAAAAACAATGTACCAAAAGCAGCAATATTTGAAAATTTTGAATTACTTGTTTCATATATTGGAAGGAGTGAGATAGAATCACTTTTAAAAGAAAATATCGAGATCAGAACTGTCCTAAAATTGGCGAATAGTGACAAAAACAGAACGATCGATATGCAGGACACAGACCGCCTTATTGATCTCTTAGAAAACCTGGACATCTACAATGCTCAGGCGGATGCTGAGGAGGCGCGGATCAAAGAACTCGACGATGAGGTGAGATTGAGTCAATCTGTAGCAATATAAATGCATTCAATATTTAGTTATTATAAAAATAGATATATATATATATATATATCATATTTGTCATGTGTAATGATTGCTTATATTTTCATGTAATAGAAAATAAAATGCATTGTTATTGGTCGCGTTCGCAACTGAAGGTTTTGAAGTATCTTGACGTATTCCTTCCGCAGATGAAGGCCCTTGACCACAGCATCACATCGTATAAAAAACAAAAGGGTGGAGTAAATGAAGCCACGGAAGAAAAGGCCATTCAAAAAACCTTAAGAATAATGGAAAACAGGCTCGATAAGGTAAGGAGGGGAAGGTTTAAAAATAAATGAAAAAAAACAACACTACTGATGATAGAAAACAGTGTATGTGGTAAGAAGAAAAGGAAAATCGAGTTAAAGTTAAAATGATAGTGTAAGGAAACAAGAGGCCCATGGGCCTTATAGGTCACCTGAGTATTGTGTAACACCTTTCAAACTAATAACTTTGGATCGTGCTTTAAACCAGAGGCCATGAAATTCACAATTCACAATTTTGAAAGAGGCACTATTGCTTATCATTATTAAAAACCTAGCATGCTTACTCTATTTACTTAATACCCAGAGATTGATCGGAGTAAAAACAAAGAGAAAATGCACTTCCACTTTATAACCAGTTTTGTACCTCACCCCAAAAGAACCACCGACCATGTCGCAACTTATTTCAAAATTTGCAAATTTTATCATAAAATGGTTGATTAATGCCAAAGAGCAGATTTCAAAGCATAAATTAAATTTCAGACTATGTAACCCCCCCCCCCTCACCCCCCGACCCAGGAAGGGGGGAGGCATAAAAAAAATAATCATTTTGCTAAATGCACCTTTCTTCATCAGAAATATATATACTTGGATCATTGGCATAAAACACAGGAGCAAAGGAAAATATATTCAGAGAATTAATGTCTTTTCACTATATAATCAATAAAGCCCCACCCTAACACCATAATACTGACCCTGGGGCCATAAAATTCAAAATTTGGGAAGAAACACTCTTGCTCATCATAACTATGTTTATCTTATACCCAGAAGCAGAGAAAAAGATTTTCAAAGAATACATGCATTTTCAGTTTTTTTCACTATATAATCAATAGGTCCCCGCCCTAACACCAGAACCCCTGACCCTGGGGCCATAAAATTCACAATTTTGGTAGAGGCACTCTTACTCATCATAACTATGTACTTAGTTGGTTTATTCAATACCCAAGAGCAGAGAAGAAGATTTTCAAAGAAATAATGCATTTTCACTATATAATCAATATAGGGCCCCGCCCTAACACCAGAACCCCTGACCCTGGGGCCATAAAATTCCCAATTTTGGTAGAAGCACTCTTGCTCATCATAACTAAGTACTTAGTTGGTTTATCTAATTCCCAGGAGCAGAGAAGTAGATTTTCAAAGAAATAATGCAATTTCACTAAACATGTATATAATCAATATAGGGCCCCGCCCTAACACCAGAACCCCTGACCCTGGGGCCATAAAATTCACAATTTTGGTAGAGGCACTCTTGCTCATCATAACTAT
>PRKT01000072.1:515081-525709 GCA_003671525.1 Saccostrea glomerata
AATCATAAAACGTTACGGATATTGGAAACAAAATGGATAAGGCAAGGAGGGGAAAAGGTCAATCAAAGAACGTTACGGATATTGGAAACAAAATGGATAAGGCAAGGAGGGATAATGTCAATAATAAAACGTTACGGATATTGGAAACAAAATGGATAAGGCAAGGAGGGGAAAAGGTCAATCATAAAACGTTACGGATATTGGAAACAAAATGGATAAGGCAAGGAGGGGAAAAGGTCAATCTTAAAACGTTACGGATATTGGAAAACAAAATGGCTAAGGCAAGGAGGGATAAAGGTCAATTGTAAAACGTTACAGATATTTGGAAACAAAATGGATAAGGCAAAGAAGGGAAAAGGTCAATAATAAAACATTACAGATATTGGACAAAATGGATAAGGCAAGGAGGGCTAAAGGTCAATCATAAAACGTTATTGGAAAACAAACGGATATTGGAAAACAAAATGGAGAAGGCAAGGAGGAAAAAGCTAGGCCAACCAAAAAAGTTACGGATATAAGAAAACGAAATGGGTAAAGTAAGGAAGGAAAAAAGCCGATTGATTAAGGAGGATAAAGGCAAATCCAAAAAAAATAATATTACTTTTTTTTTTTAAGAAGTAGGTGAGATTAGGAAGGAAAGGTCAATCAAAAATATTTTTGATATTGAAAAAACAAAATGAATAGGGCAAAAAGGAAAAGGTCAAATTAAGAAAAAAAAGTTACACATATTTTTTTTTAAATGATAAGGAAAGGGAGGAGCCAATCAAAAACCGTTTCGGATATTAAAAAACAAAATGGATAAGGTAAGGGGTGAAAAGGCAAATTAAAAGCGTTAAATTACGGATATTGGAAAACAAATGGGTATGGGAAGGAGGAAAAGCCTATTCAAAACCGTTACGGATACTCACAGTATTGGAAACGAAATGGATAAAGTAAGAAGGAAAAGACCAATCTAAAAACGTTACAGATATTGAAAACGAAATGGATAAAGTTGGGAGAAAAAAACAATCTAAAATCGTTACTGATATTGAAAACAGACTGAATAGATTAGAAGGAAAAGGTTAGACAAAAAACCTTACTGTACAAATTGAGTATAAGGTTGGTGGGAAACGGCCTTTAAAAATATTATAAAGCTAATGGAGATTCAACTCGATAAGAATTAACATTATTGATAATGAAAATTAGACTGCATGAATAAAGAAAGAAGACAATGCAATTGGGAAAAAACAATTACGTATAAGAAAAAGAAGATTGAATTAGGTATAAGTAACCAAAAAAAAGAGGAATTACATACAATCCACGGAATTAATTATAGGTATTTCAACACTTTTACTGTCGAATCATCAATTTTCGTTGGGGGCAAGTGGTCCAGAAACACTGGTCCCTTCAAATTAATTTGATTTCACGATAATTTTTTATTATTTGATTCCAATACCACACGGTGGGTGTGTTCGGTCGACAGGTGATGCTTGCTCATCCATGGCACCTGAACCCACTTCATATGTTTTGGAGGCCCACATAAGCTCTACTCCTATTTTGTATTGTTTAATGGACTTTTGATCTCAAATACTGTTCGTTATCTACAAATGTTTCATCATAACACATTTTTAAAAACATGCTACAATATTTTTGCTGCAGCTATTACAATAATACGCCCATTTGGTAAAAAATAAAAGTAAATAAAAAAAAAAACAACAACAAACAAATAAACACTTTCTGTAGAATTGTTTTCTCTCATATAAAACACTATCTTACTTTAATCCATTAATTTGCCTTTTTAGGAAATGGTCAAGTTTAACCAACAGTTATCAGTAAATGCACGCGTGCGAAAGGAAATCGATCACTTCAGACAAGATCGATTGGTTTTTAATGGTTTGTCTAAGAAACTTACAAAAGAGTTGAACGAAACCAAGAAAACAATGAATGATGTCGTGGCCGAGGCATCTCAAGCTTATGAGGAAAGGTATATGCTTTTCCAAGTTGTTTCTATGCGCCTGGATTGATAGATACGGGGCGTATATTGTTTTTGTCCTGTCTGTCTGTCTGTCTGTTTGTTTGTTTGCAATTATATATTTTATATTTGATATACATACTCCACTAATTGAGCTCTTTCAAATGACACCAAGGCCAATGGCTTTGAGACCTTGACCGTGATCTATATGCTAAAAATAGCTTTTTATCTGCAAACTTTAACCTTTGCCATAACTTTTGAACCATGAAAGAGACTTCATATTTGGTAAGCATACACCACTAATTAAGCTCTTTTAAATGTCACCAAGGTCAATGACCTTGTGACCTTGACTGTGACCTGTATGCTAAAAATAAATTTTTGGTACCTTTGCCATAACTTTGGAACCATAGAAGATAGAGACTGCATAACACCAAGGTCAATGACCTAATGACCTTGACTGTGACTTGTATGCTAAAAATAGTTTGTTCGTACCTTTGCCATAACTTTTGAACCATGAGAGATACAGATTTCATATTTGGTATCCATACTTAACCAATCATGTACTTTCAAATGACACCAAGGTCAATATCCATGTGACCTTGACTGTGACATATATGCTAAAAATAGCTTTTTCAAAATGTTGTTGCCGCCGGGCGCATAGTGTTTCACAAACACATCTTGTTCTCTCTCTTCTTTTTAGTACCACATTATAATATTGCAGTCTTTCAACTCACGTGCAACTTCATGTTTAAAACAGAAAACAACTTTTCATTTAAGAATGTGTTGATCTTTTTTTTTAATCATTGAATCATAGAATTAACATATAAACCACAATTACCACATACACTTAACAAAAGTTCAAAATACAGTAAAGAGAAACCGAATAATTTTAAAGTCAATATGCATTGGATAGGTGTTATTAAAACTATTAAACAATACAAAAATGGAAACAGATATTTTTCTACAAAATCAGAAAAAGCATTTCCATAAAAATTATCTTTTTTAAGAGATGAGGCTCAGAATAAAATGCTAGCATTAAAAGAGAGAAGTGAGAAGGACATGGCGCAGCATGAACTGGAAATGAAGGAGCTTTACCGTATCATTGACCACGACAATCGTCTGAAGGAGTTTATGATGTTTAAGGCTTGTGAACGTACAGAGTTCAAAGAAGAGGAGGAGGCGAAAAAGAAGAAATGTAAGTCACTGTGTGTTTCTCTTGTCGAATTGATAGCGTATAATGTGTACTTTAATTAATGTACAAAACAAATCATAATTAAGGGAGATTGAGCCTCTGTAAAAGAGAGATAACTCTAGCAATGGGTTTCCTCTATAACATGTTCGATTCATTTTAGTGTAGAATTTTGCAAAATTTGCTTGGGTGTTTTATCAAATTAACAGTTTTATGGGATCTCCTGCAAGTTACTGGGAAATACAACTTTCAGTCTTAAGAGATTTATTTACTTATATAGGTATGGATATACGGTAATAAAATCTAGTATAGAGATTTACAGGCCGTTTTTTAATCCCTCCTTTTGGTTTAAGGTTCTGGTGGTGACAAAGATACAGACGCAGAAAAGTTACAAATCAGAACTTTGGAGGAGGCTTTTCAGCGAATTCGCGAGGCAACAGGCGAAGACAGCATTGACGTCATTGTCAAAAATTTCATCCGGCGAGAAAACGAAAATTTCGCTCTCTTCAAATACGTCAACGAAATCAGCGACGAAGTGGAGCTATTGCAGGACGAGATCCACGCCATGCAGAGGGAAATCAAGCAGTTTGAGAAAGACGACATCAAAAACGAGAGTGTTCGCGCTCAAATGCTTATAGATCTGGAGGTAGGAATACTCTCAACACTTGGATTTTGAAATGGAGATATACTCTAATTTTTCTTTATGTGGTAATAAAAAAGTAATCATACAAAGTAGCCTTATAATGGAAGAAAATTCTTTATTAAGTTTCCCCTAACTTTGCAAGTTATTGCATGATTTTTTCAGGAAAAGAGCGAAAAAATTCGAGCCAAAAAAGAAGCTGCCGAAAAGAAGAACGTCCTGGTAAACAAAGTGTTAGACGAGCTGCGGAGTGGGGTGGGACAACTGTTCCGAGCCATCCAGTGTGACTCGTCTGTCATCAAGGACATGCTAGGGAGTGACGACCGAGTCACCAACAAAAACATTCTACAGTACATGGGCATCATAGAACAGAAGACCATGGAGCTACTGCAGGCCCAGCAGTACCTCCATATGAAGGTCAGTATCAGGAAATATAGGGGGATTTTACACACACTGTGTACACACAAAATTAAATAATAGTTACATGTACTTGACTAAAAATGTATACGTGATTGTGAATACATTTTTATTCAAGTAAATTTAAGTATTGATTAACTGACATTACACCCAAAGTTAAGCTACCCTACGCTCTTGGCGGGCATTTGTGGTGGGAGAAATAACATGCATTCTAATTACTCGGTTTAACAATGATGTTATATGTAAATTATGACTTCAGATATACATTCAACATCTTGTATATTTTCAGCTCAATCCGCCAAAACAGGATAAGAAAGGTGAACCCACACCCCCAGTGAATGTCCAAGCCCTGAAAGTGGACCTACCGCCTGTTGTATCTATACAGCCCCCTACTGCAGGGTAAGAATCCCTCAATAATTCGAAAACAGGCCCAACAGTTCTAAATACCGCATCTTATTTGCGGCAAATAATAATTCATTGGTCTATTTTACAGTGATGATGATGAAGTGTTTGATTATGTGGAGGAGTTGGACCTTCGACCTTTGACCCAGGAAGAACTTCGGAGCGCCATAATCAACAAAGTCACCCGGAAATCAACTTGTCTGCGTCTGTACAATCAGACTCCAACTCGCCGAACTCGGTCTCCAAGACCACAATAATTAATAAAGTTTTAGAATGTTCACATCTTAACTTTCTTTGTAATTTAGGGAGGTTTATCCCCACTTAGCCAACATTTTGAAAAAACCTATTCCGACACTAGCTAGTAAAGAGTATAAAAAAGTAATGGATTCATCAATCAGTAAGTACAGACAAGATCTATCTCAGAAAATTAAAAATTTGCGAACAAATAACACGAAGGAATACTGGAAAATATTAAATAGCCAAAATAAAAATGACACATGTACAGCTGATTTAAACAATCTGTATAATTTCTTCAAAAATATCAATGAAGTCGATGTAGAGGAAACAGATTCAATTACATATAATATCACTGAACAAAGTAGATATAATGAAACACTTGATTGTCCAATTACGCAAGATGAAATTTTGTCGGCAGTAAAAGACCTAAAAAACAACAAATCTCCTGGAAGCGATCACATTCTTAACGAACATATTAGTACCACTATTTCATTGTTCTTGTCTCTGTACGAGAAATTGTTCAATCTTATCTTTGACTCTGGGATAGTACCGGAAGAATGGCTTGTAGGCATTGTTAAACCTATTTATAAAAATAAAGGAGATCCAACACAACCTGAGAACTACCGCCCGATCACATTATTGAGCTGCTTAGGGAAACTTTTTACGAGTATTTTAAAAAAACGATTAGAAATTTATGCAGAAAATATCAGTCTGATTAATGAGAGTCAAACAGGTTTCAGAAAGGGGTATTCTACTTTAGACAATATATTGATTTTGCATTTTCTGTCACAAGCCCTTATAAATAGCAAACAAAAGTTATACTGTGCATTCATCGATTTTAAACAGGCTTTTGATACGGTATGGAGAGGCGGCCTTTGGTACAAATTATTTTCAAACGGTGTTAGTGGGAAGTGTTTCAACTATATTAGAAATATGTATGCATGCATAAAATCAAGAATTAATGTGAATGGTGTGTCTTCTGAATTTTTCAACTGCAATGTCGGGGTTAGACAAGGTGAAAACCTTTCACCTTTTTTATTTTCATTGTATATCAACGACTTAGAAAATTACCTTACAGAAAGGAATGTTAACGGTTTAGAGAATTTTTCTAAAGAGATTGAAGATGATCTTAACATTTTTATCAAACTGTTTATTTTATTTTATGCTGATGATACGGTTATTATGGCTGAAACCGCAAATGATTTACAACATGCATTAAATGAATTTTCTGTATATTGCAAAACGTGGAAACTCCATGTTAATGTTAAGAAAACAAAAATTGTCATATTTTCAAAAGGACGACCACCCAAACATACATTTAAATACAATGACGATGTTTTAGAAACTGTAAAAGACTTCAATTACCTTGGTATTATATTCTCAAGATCAGGGTCATTTTCAAAGGCCAAGAAACACTTATGTAATCAAGCACAAAAGGCAATGTATGGCATTATTAGAAAAATTCGTTTATATAATCTATCTCTGGACTGTCAGTTAGATCTGTTTGATAAAGTTGTCGTTCCTGTTTTATTATATGGATGTGAAATATGGGGATTTGAAAATATAGATATTATTGAACGTCTACACTTAAGATTTTTAAAATATATTCTAAACTTAAAATCTAGTACACCGAGTTTTATGGTATACGGGGAAACTGGACGTTACCCGATGTATGTGCGCATTTATACAAGAATGATATCTTACTGGGGAAAAATGATACATGGAAATGAGAATAAGATCTGTAGAATTATTTATTTACATCTTTATAATAAATACACTAAAAATGGGATTAGTAATCCATGGATATCTTTCATACATAATATTCTTAATACAACGGGTCTCTGTAATATTTGGACTAATCAAAATTTTCATAGTGTTAAATGGATTGCAACCACATTTAACCAAAAGCTCAAAGATCAGTTTTTACAGAAATGGTATAGTGATTTGAATAATTCCAGTAAAGGTATTACATATAGAATTTTTAAAACAAAGTTTGAATGTGAAAAATATTTAACTATTTTACCAAGAAAATTTAGAAATATCTTTTCAAAATTTAGGACAAGTAACCATCGTCTTCCAATAGAGATGGGTAGATGGAATAATGTTGAAAGAAATGAAAGAAAGTGCAATCTATGTAATAATAACCAGATAGGAGACGAATTCCATTATTTACTGGAATGTAATGCATTATATAAGATTCGAAAAGATTTTTTGTTGCAGAAATACTATGTTCACCCAAATATACTAAAATTCTGTAATTTGATGACAAGTACAGATCCAGCATTTTTACGAAAATTGTGTATATTTATTACAAAGATTTTTGACACTGTCTGTCCTCCTGTAATCTCTGCTCGTCCATAATTATTGTAAATATGTATATATGTACCTCTTGTACCATTGTATGGTTTTTTGAGAGAATAAATGAATGAATTCAAGACATAGCCAACATTTTGATTTTTACACCTGAGTGACCAACAGGCTATAGTCTGTTTTCAGGTATGAGTATATATGGATTACCTGAGAATTACTACCATTGGAATGTGTAAAAATACATAAATTGAAATTTAAAATTTTATATCGATATAATTATAAAATCAGAGTAATAAAATTAAATTTCCAGAAATTTTTTAATAAATATAGTAAAATCAGCATTTTAAAAATTTACAAAAAAATATATATATATTAATTTTATAAGAAATGAAACAAAAAAGAAAAGTGAGAGAATTTTGAATACTCAAATATAATTAACATTTGAAATTAGAGATATTTATCTGAGTATGTATTTGATCATGGTAATTTATGAACAAAGTAATTAAAGCTGATATAATGTGAATGACTTATTATCTGATGAAGACACAAGCTTAAATATTCATTCCATACTTGATGTTCACTATAATATAATCAATGAATTGTGCATTTTTTTATTTTATAAAAATTATACATAAATCTACATGTTTATATGGAATACATGTATATAAGCTAAAATATGAAAAGGGACTAAGTGAAAATATACATCATGGTATAATTAATGTTATTTATGTTCATTTTTAAATTCTCACCAATTTTGAACATGTAAACCTAGCATTTCTAGAGTTAAATTGACCTAAATGTAAGGTCGAAAAATAAACGGGTTACGTTAAAAATTCTTGATATCTTAAATTTGAAATGTGCATGATTATGTACTTTACAAAAATAATTAGAAAGTTGTTTGTTTTTTTTTAATTTTGATTATCTGATGTAGCTGTTCTTAAACAAATGCATCAAATTTAAATTAAAATAGACTAAAATAAATAAATATTTTATTCATTTTAAAACAGACTATAGCCTACCTGTAACTAATTTCTTTTGTTCTCCACCTGTACCCCATTCCCACTTAGCCAACACAGATTTACCTGTGTTTTACCTGTATTTTTTTTTCAAAATGTTGGCTAAGTGGGAAGACACCATTTAGGGAACCCTATTTTGAAAAACAACCAAACAATTTTTTCTCTCTTTCTTTCTTACTATAGCGCAGTAAATCTTGCAAAGCAACAAATCTGAAAATTTGTGTTCAACCTAGGGCTGGGCAATAATATCGATATTTCAATATATTGCAATACAATGACAAAAAATATTGTATCGCAATACAATTTTGTAATATCGATATATTGGCAATATGCTTAGATTAAGGAATTATGTCATTGCCAGGTAAAATTATATAATAAAAATGGACTCGTGAAAGTTTGTTATTAAGCCAAACAGTACGACAGAAGTTGTTTTGTGGGAACTTTTCAGAGCATAACTTTTGTGAAATCAACAGTTTTTTTTGTCAGTGTTGGTTACTTATCATAGTTATGTACATTTTGCATGTAAATTAGATTGAATATAGTAAGAAAATGCCATTTGAATTACATTTAAAATATTGTAATACATATCGCAATACAGTTGCAAATATCGCAATATATCGCAATACGAAATCTCGGGCCAATACCCAGCCCTAGTTCAACCCAAAGAAAAAAAATAGTAGAAAATCAGAGGCTACGATTATGCAGTATGGTCCAGGAAAGTTCAATTAAGATTTATCGCTCAATATTTAAAATTCAATAGCTGGAATATAAGAAAGGGTTAATTTTGAGTATTTCCTATCTTTTTTTCAGGTCATTGAATAACAACATAAAAATATTTATCTAAATTTATTTACAGTAAATATCTTCGTAAATAAATAAATTAAATTATTTATACTGTCTCTTCATTATTGCAGAGATAATTTTTCTCATGATTCCGCCGACAAACATGAAAACTAAGTAAGTTTTGTTTTGGTAAAAGTGTACGCAATAGTCCATCTAAAGCCTGAATTTGCACTCCATTAAAGTCAGGAATAAAATTAATGTGTAACATCTATAACAATTGTCCAAGCTTTGTACTTGAATTCCTCCATGATTTAGACGGCTAACGGTTTGGATGACTTGACTCTCTCTCCGTACAAATCCAGCTCTGTCTCTTTTTGGTCCAGCCAATCCTCGTACGTATCGCCCGCTCGAGTTTTGCCCAGGGACCGGAGGTAGGCCCTTAGGGCCCCCGGGCCTCGTTCAGCGAGGGGCATGTCGTCCTTTTGACGCTGAAATTCCACTTTCTTTTTCTCTACTTCTCTCTGAGCTAGCCACGTCTCGTACGACTGTGACTTTTCGGCCTCCAAGCGTTTTCTGTAAAAGTATTTTAAATAGATCTTTATTAATTTAAGTTCAATATAGCTATTCATTTATCCTCAACTTATTTCAAGTATTCTTTAAAAATAAATTACGGGAAAATTGCAAGAAAATTTCTAAAACAACAATCCATGTATTAGCAGGACATAGGTATATGACATCTATCGTTATTATAAAAGCCAGTGATCATCGCTTTGTAGCATTACGACTAAAGATACATGCACATCCAACTGTCTATGGAAAAAAAAACTTTGCCAAAATGATTGTGATTGCCAAAGCGTTAAAGAAATGCGGACAGATATGTATATATTGTTAATATTTGTCCCATTCCTGTATACATGTATATAGTTTGTTTCTATAAAGTGACTACGGACAGACAAACATACCTTCTCAGCTCGGGGTCACTGAATTACAACATACAAATATCAATTTATGTTCAAATATGAAATGTATTTCGCCATCACCTTTAAACTAGTTACTGGCAGTTAGCATTAAATTTCAAACTTGTTATTTTTTTTCAATAAGCAGTCAACTCTGGACAATCTCCACGATACAATAGAAATTAAATAGTACAATACACTGAACACGACATATTGTATAATAGACACGAGAAATAGAGGACGGCTACAAAAGAGACGGGTGAGTACAATTTAACAATGAGAGAGGGACAAAACCACGTACCTCTCCAAACTTGAGCGGCGTGAAATGAAGGAATTTAGATCTTATTCATATTCAAATGCAACATATATGAACATAATTGAGAACGGTGAGAATCAGATGATTTATTGCAAAAAGTCCAATGGCTTGGCAATTTTTTTTTAGACATGTAGATAAAAATATTAATGGAAAGCAACAAATTCATGCAAATACAACTTTTGCAGTTATTTAAACATCTGCATAGAATTTGGAACTTTTCAAATCATGGATTCCACATAGCCAGTTCCTAGCAAAGATCATTGCGTAAGCAGTATTGGTTGAGTATTATTTTTTTCAACAAAGAAATAAATGCAGGCCAACAAACACAAAATAAAAAGACCAGATATGACAAAGAAAACATCTTAAGAGAGCCTATTTCATTATACCCCATTGACCCCCCCCCCCCCCCCC
>PRKT01000072.1:525739-553683 GCA_003671525.1 Saccostrea glomerata
TGACCCCCCCCCCCCCCTCATTTTCTGCTTTTCGTGTGAAAAAAAAAGTATAAGGCATATCACTTAACTTGGAACAATATACATATTTGTACTAGTGTGTCCTTTGGGAAAATCTTAAGTTTGAAGGCAACTTGTGCACAGTTAAGGTCAAATCTTTGAATGTTAGAACTGTGTGGGCTTAGCTAATTTTTTTTTAGTTTCTGGAATAGGGAAAAGTGTTATATGTTAATAAACAATCACTACATTTGAAAAACACAAGGTAAAGTTTAGTCTTTTTTTAAGGAAAAAGGGAATACATGTATATAGATTAACTTTTTTCTTTATGTTGTTAGTAACATTTAGCTATGTATATTATAGTCAATTTTATGATTTCTTGTTAACTAATATGTATTGTATAAATGTTAAAAGTTTGAAATATGAAGAAGGAAAAATAAGTTATATACATGCAAATCTACATGTAATAAGATCAATTTAAAAAGTAATATACTTGAGTATATGTAATACATTGTACAACAATTTTACAGCTTTTCAGAAAAAAAAGAATTATTGATTTTAGAGTCCAAATAAACAATTCATTTTTATCAATTCATTGATGAAGTTTCTTCAAACATTTTTATGGATCCATGATGTAAGATTTAGAATAAATTAGCTTAACAGAAAGGTTTTTTAAGAGGGAGAAAGGGGATATTAATATATTAGCATAATTTAGGACATTATGCTTTTTCTAGCTTAAAGTAATATTTATTTCATGAAGCACACAATAATAAGAAATAATACTGAAATAAATAAAACAGAAAACACAAGATATTAGATATAAACAGCTGTGAAATCTACAGCAGTGATTTACTCACTCTTCATTTTTTCTGCATTTAAAAATTTAATACAAAGGAGTTAATACAAACAAGGTTATAACATATTTAGACATATTTAATAAAAGAGATTCCCTCCCTTTTAAACCAATATTTCCCAAGGCCTATAACCTGATGCCAAATTTCATTAAAAACATAGACATGTTATATTTTGCATATTAAATCAAGAGGAAATTAGTGTGTAAAATTAAATTTTGAACATAATTAATTTCACTTTAAAGTTTTGTTATCTGAACTTTGAAATTATGATTTCATGCAAGGAACAATATCAAAATTCAGTAACAATTCTTCATTAGTAGAACATGTTATTTATTATTGAGAATCAACATTTAAGGATAAAACAATATAATAAACAACTATTCTAAATAATTTTTTAAATAAAGAAGAAATTCTATTGAAGTTGCTTTTTTAAACTATAAATTTACTGACTTTCTATTACTTGCCAGAAACAATAAAAGTCAACAACAATGCCTTCAACTCACCGTTCTTCTTCTTCCTGACGAATCTTCTCCTCTGCCGCTTTCTTGATGTCAATGGCTCTCTGCTCCACTGACTTCTTCTTTTTTAACCAATCATCATAAGATACACTAGACTTCATACTACAAAGATTCAGCCAGTCTTATTCAAATTTCATCTCTGTTCCACTCACTTGCTACACAAAGGATTTTTTGCATAACAAATGGATTAGAGACCTAATCTATGCAAGATAGAAAACCAGTTAATTTCCATATCAAAAATTAAAAAATTAAAATAAGTTACATTTTGTTTCAGTAAAATTAAAGTCTCTAATATTATCAATTTACAACAGATCTGTCAGCCACATAAGTGAGGATGTACCAGTATAATTCCAAAATTAATACATGTTCTCTTATTGAGACAGCACTGAATTCTTTTCAAAGTGAATTTAATTCAAACCTTGATTTAGTTTTTTGCCTTTCTTCTCTAATTACTGGAAGCTTGTAGTTACCTGTAGAAATAAAAATGACCTGATAAAATGTGCATATACAGTTGACAAATTAAAAATATTGGAAGCTACATTTTACAAGTCATAGAAGTGGGTACCCAGGGTACGTTATTTAAGAAATCTAAGATATACCACCCACATTAATTGAACTCATACAAGTAGAACTATATATACAACACAATTTCTAAGATTAATTATAGAAACTTTTAAAAGATGTAGAATGTTGACTTTTCATCAAACCTACCATCTTCATCAAAACCGTCAGCATCTATCTCAAAACTCTCCTCGGTTCTAGGCCTCTCTAATGATTTTAACTCCTCCTCTGTAAATCCACGATTCCGGACTTTCTTTTTTGGAGACCCTAACCTTGTTCCCTCAAACTCTCCTGGGGGCAGGATGTTAGTCATATAAAGCTGGCATCTTTGGCCCTTCATCCACACTGGGAATGCCGAGTCAAAAAACTGGTGGGCCATGCGATCTGGTTCCTCGCTTGGCTTGGTCCTCTTTGCTCTCTCTTGCCAGCGGAAGAGGAATAAATGTCTCTCACAACTCTTGTGATTGAACTTAGCTGCTATTGATAATGCTGTGGCACCATCCTCATCTTCTGCATCAATGTCAGCACCTTAGAGGGAAAAAATATCAATTTATATATGCAACTAAAATAACACTTGGAAATTAAGATCTATGAAAATATAAAGAACTAAATCCTTGTAATTTTGTTTGTTTATACAGTGTAATATTTAAAAATCTTTTTATATTTACAGTAATATACAAGATAAACATCATCTTATATTATGGGTTTAGTACAATTCTGAATGTGAAAACTTAATTTCATTAATAACCTTTCTCTAACAGAATGTCCACAATATTGCCACGTCCCTGAGAAGCTGCCACATGCAAGGCTGTTCGACCACATGGAGTACAGGCATTTAAGTCTGTTCCTGATAATAAATTAATTTTAAAATATAAGAATAACAATTTGTAACATGTGATAATTATTTCTACATTTTTAGAATTCAGCTATGAAAAAATCACTCTATTTAAATTCTGTGCAGATAATAAAACCAGAATCAATTATTATTCTCTTCTATTCTATATAAATGCCTCTAAACAAAGCTTTTATATTATTTATGTGCAAGCAAATTACCAGCTTCTATCAGTCGTTTGACTAATTTTTCATGGCCACGATGAGCAGCTATGTAAAGAGCTAGAAATGCCCTCTCCTCTAACCAAGCTTTTCTGGCTTTCTTCGTCATGTAATCACTGTGTGGCGTTTTATATGAGGTGGGATTTGTAACACCAAGACTGAAAACCTGCAAGTTTAATAATTAATATAAAAATGAACACATTATTCAGATGGTATTTGCAACAGTCACAGTAACACTGTCTTTTGCTTTCATAAAAAAAAATTAACCTCACAATTCTTGTTTCAGTCAATTTGGGGAGGAAAACACCATATCTTTACCTATAAATGATGATAATATACTTACCCAGTCAATGTCATTTAGAGATACAGCTTCTATGAGGTCTCGCCACATTGGCCAAACACTAAGATTTAGTGTAGCACCTGGCACAATGTCATTGCTGCGAATTGTTGAATGTTCCAATAACTCACCTATGAAATAGAAGAAAATGAATTTTTAAAATCCAGGAATTATAAAAAAAACAAAAACAAATAGCATTTAGAAAGTTAAATTATCAATCATATGAATTATCCAATCAGGAATGTTAAATGGCAGAATTTGTCAAAAATGTGTTGATGTCGTTTTTGTTTTCTTCATTCAAAAGTAAAAAACTAAATTCAAATATCTTGGAGACTAAATGCACCAGCAACACCAATCTGTGTAAATTATAGTTAAGAGGAGAATCATATAAGACAGACACAGGCCCTCTGAGTCCAGTCAGGTGTTCTACCACCTGAGCTAGTATATCTGCATGGCTACCAGTGATCAGACCAGTTTTACAGCCACTAAAGAATGCTAAAGCATGGACTGGTAATATATGGCAAGCTGTAGTGATCATGTTCCTTACACACAGTCTCAAACCATATTGATGAAAGGCTGGGCCTGAATTATTCAAGTAATCTGAATACATATTTTAAAGAAATTGCAGTTAAATATTTCAGTATGTTACCTGCATCAAGATAACTTATTTTTTGCATGTGCACGGGAATTCCTGCAGCAAATTCCATATATCGTTTTAGTTCAGAAATTTTCATATCCCCAGCAATATGTTTCAGAGGAAATTTATCGTCTGTAAAAAGTCTAACTTGGATGTCGAAATGCGTACGTTCTCGGCCTGTATGGCCACGACTGCGAATTCTTGAACCCATTTTACCTTTAGAGTTTGATTAATTGTACTACATGATTCAAAATATTAACTGTTTAAGATGATAAATAAAAGATTATCTATGATCGAGATGCTCCTCGGAATCCATGTTGTTTACATAGAGACGAATATTAGCCCCGCACAAAAAAAATGACGAATATTTTTATGCTGATAAAAACGGAAAAGTGTTCTCATTATTTTAATCATTTTTGTACAATTTTATTCCGGCAGATAAAAAATATAACTATATTTTGGTACAATGAGTAGAAATCAACAGGCTTTATAATTATTCTTTTTTTTCAACATCAAGAAGTTACTGTACATAAATGTACCGCAGTGAATACCGAAGTCAACATCCGCTGCAGAGATGATTCGAACTGTGTGTGGAAGAGTTTTGTCTGCGGCCGTAAGTTTCCTATTTTAATGCAAATTAACAAACATAATTGCATTTAAAACTTGTAGAAGCATGTATGAAGATGATGTTGTTGAATTTTAAATAAACTGAATATGTATCTAACTTGCCTAACAATTTAAGTGAAATGAAGGTCATTGATAAAAAGTATCCAGAAGATCTTATTTGTTTGCATGATCTGTGTACAGAGAGGCATAGAAAATGTGTAATATTCTATCTATGTATAAGTTCTGTAGCCTAGTGTGACACAGATCAGTGATGCAAACTCGCTTATATTGTTGAATAGATAATGAATTCTTTTGGTAATTATGCAACTAAATTTCAGCATATTGTTAATATGTGAATTATTGACCGCAGATAAATTGCTTTATGTTAATATTCAAAAGTTTCTATGTTCGAGAGAGATTATGTACATTTTTCATTGAGTATTTACTATAACTGTATTATCAGACTATTGTTTTGACAGTCATCGCAGGTGCGGAATTTCCACCGTACAGCAGCAGCATCTGGGTCACAGTCATTTGTAGTAAGTGATTAATACTGATTAGTTTGGAATTACTCAATTAGTTTACTTATCTTATTCTTTTCATTTTTTTTTAATGAAACACTTTTCTGTCCTAAACACAACTTGTTAATTTTAATATTTAATTAAAGTCAGTTCCCTCTCCTCTTTTTGTTTGGGGTGAGAAAAAAATGATTTATAGATTCCAGGAAATTTTGTTAATATTCCCATGAGTTTTAATACATAGCATTGTGTTGTATTGTGTTGATATATATTTTTCTGTATTCCAGCACAGAGATTCACCAGAAAACAATCCAAACACTCCTTTTGAATTTACACCAGAAAATTTAAAGGTAGAAGTATAACATTTATTGAATTTCATTAAAACATTTAGTTTGACAGTCTGGCATTAGGGATGAGCACATTTTCATAAGCATATTCATAAGTAGAAACCAAAACATTTGCATACACTGGAGAAATTTACAAAATTCAAAAATTTCAACTAAATTTATCAATTTCAGTACTCCTGTTGTGTGTTTTTTCTCATATGGGGTGTCAAAAACCAAGGCGCACGCGGACGCTAAACATAGAAAAAACTTGAAATGGCCTGAATTAAATGCTTTCCCCGCTTTAAAATTAGAGTCTGATAATTAACCATGGAGCTTCCCTTTTATTTGTCAACAAAATTTCTTGATATCATTGTAATTAAAAGAAAAAATTCTGCTACCACAAAAGATTTGTATCCCTGAAAGGAATAAAGTAGAGGTTTCAACTGAAGGTGCTTATGGAAAAGTTTATACCCATAGCTTCATGATGTCACTTAGTTTCGTAAAATAAAAGATAACCTAATTCATTTGAGTGTGATGTTTGTTTTGTATTCAGAGGGCAGAAGTCATCATCGCTAATTACCCGGAGGGTCACCAGGCAGCAGCTGTCATCCCACTCTTGGACATAGCTCAGAGACAGCATGGTAAGACAACCCACAACTATCCATAGAGCTCTGTAGAGTAACTAAATGTTCCACCATTTTACCATCAAAATTCTAAAATAGCAATTTAATGAATTAAGTTTCAAATTCAACTTACCAACAACAAGTACTGTATTATGGATTATGGAGCTAGAGTAAGACGGAGTGGTTTATGCATAAATAATTTTCATCAAATTACTTTCTCTACTTCATGATTTTTTTTTCCAGGATGGCTTCCAATCTCAGCCATGCATAAAGTGGGAGAAATGCTGCAGATGCCAAAGATGAGAGTTTATGAAGTCGCCACATTTTACACAATGTTTAATAGGTAATTTTTTTATTCATTCATTCATTTGTTAGGCATTGTAAAAACTCTCTTTTTCCCATAGAGAGAGATAGAAAGTCAGACATGAAATAAATTTATTCATGTAACTTGTGGTACTATAAATTGAAAAAAAAAAATGCCCAGTGTTTTGATGATGTTTAAATTTCCTTTTACAGGAAACCAGTTGGTAAATACTTTGTACAGATCTGTACCACAACACCTTGTATCCTTGGAGGAGTGGGGTCTGATATTATACTGAAAGAAATTGAGGAAAACTTAGGTAAAAAAAAGTAATTTTTACAACTGTGGCAGAGTTTATTGTTAAAAAGGAAAAAAGTTGAAATTACATAATTGTAGTGATGCTGGAATTAGTGGTTGTCAGTGTTTTCCCTAAGAACCGGCTACCAGCCAAATTGACTGCTTCAATTGACAAAAATGCCGCTTTGAAATAAGAATTCACGGAAGAAAAATTTGTTGTTAGGTCCAAAGAGATTTTGTTCATAAACATCAGCCCGTAGCCTGTTGCAACTTATCTCTAACCCTTTACTTTGAAATAAAGGGAAAACACTGGGTTGTACATGTACTATTAAATATAAATTATTGGTGTACAGGAATTAAGCCAGGGGAGATGACTGAGGACGGGATGTTTAGTTTACTAGAGGTGGAATGTCTAGGAGCCTGTGTCAATGCCCCAATGGTGCAGATTAATGACGATTACTATGTAAGTAATGACTGCTTACCTGTTCTAATGGTATCTCTACAACATTCATAGCTTTGCAAAATTTATAATTTAAGTTAAGTTCCTCACTTCAATCTACCATATGTTGATGATCTTTTGACTGATTGAAAAGGTTAAAGACCTTAATATTGTGGATTATTTATTGCACTAAAATATTAGATCAACTACAGCATAATTTCTGTCAAAACTTTTTTGATGTTTTTTTTCTTTAATTTTTTTTAAATCATTGTTTTAGGAGGACTTGACTGTAGACGATATAAGAAGAATATTGAATGACATTAAGCAAGGGAAGAAACCCACCCCAGGACCACAGTGAGTTCTAATGGGCGCACTTGTTTCAGACAGCCGGGCGATGACCCGGTTCACTTTTATCACATGGCATATTGACCCGGTTAGTGTCGCTGAAACAAGTGAAAAATAAGCGGCTTAGCCGGATTGGCTGGTATTGGTGCTGTTGCTGTAAAAATAAATTATCTGAACGCACGAGAGCAACGATTAAGCGGATATATTTCGTTGTAATATTTACTAGTTCCATTCAATGTACAATTTGTGAATTTGGAGCATATAATGTAGGGTCTCGTTACCCACAGAACTGAAAAGCAGCTTTAAAATTGAAAAAAAAAAAATTGTCGTGCAAATGTAAACAAATATGTTGTAAAAGTCTCTTATTATCTCAGTAGTCTTTGTTTATTGACACCGAGACTACGACAAATGATAAAAAACGAATGTTTCACCATCAAGAACATTTCTACCTCCGTTTTCCGCCATATTGCTTTTCATTTGGCCGCTCGAAATTTTTCGGGCGATCCGGGCTACTTTCTGACCGCCCGGCGGCTTAAATATATTTGAAACAAGTGACTTGCCCGGTTCCGGAATATTAACCGGCTTGACCCGGCTTATGAAACAAGTGCGCCTAATGATATTTACATGTACTATATGTACATGTATCTATATACTTGTAGAGAAGAATGGTCTCCCACAAATGTTATCTTCATGAAAATTTTGTAAATTGATACCACATAAATTACATATATTTTAAAAGTTGTCTCTGACACCAGTAACACTCCTTAATGATTAGATGATATGATGTATGTGTTCTGAAAAAAAGAGAAAAGTATACTGTGAAATCACAGATTTTCGTGGGGGTTTGATTTTCGTTGTTTTCGAGGTATGAAGAGGCCCAAGAATTCATGTCCACCACTAAATGTAAAATGTTATATAACTTCCTCAAAAATTCTTCATCCACCAATTCAAATCCCCACGAACCAGGAGTTTTAACTCAAAACACGAAAATTTGACCCCACAAAAATATGTGATTTTACAGTATTTAAAGTTCTAAAGGTCTGAATGTTTAAAAAGAAAGATTCTTTTTCCATGTTGGGATTTTTTGTTTATTTTTAGGAGTGGTCAAAAACACAGATTCGCCTCAGAGCCCAAAGATGGGTTGACCTCATTAACAGAACCACCCACAGGCCCTGGATTTGGGGTCAGACCTGACTTATAGGAGTTAATGAATATCAAGACATGTTGATATGCCAGTCTAATATTGATGAACAGTACTAAATGTGTAAATACTTTGAGTGGACATTCGCTGTTATGGACTTGTGAAACTGTTAAATGCTTAGGAAATATGAAATAAAATTAATAAAACAAATGTTGTGTAATTAATCCTGTGTTAAAATTGGATACACCTTCCACATTTTACATGATTTATAGGGAGGTGTTTTTTTTGTCCATATGCTATTTTGAAACATTCAGAATTTCTAGTGTTATCCCTTTCCATCTAATAATAAATTTCTAGAATATAAAGAAATTGTAAACCTTCTATGATGTTAAAAATTCTGCCTCTCTGAAACCATCCTATTAATCTATACAAATATTTTTACTTCAAATCCCATTTTAGTGAAAATTTGAATAATAAATCAAAACCTATGTGGTGAAACCTATTCATTCTACTCATTAATTAAAACATGATTCAAGTACATATGTAGTTATTTTCAATTTTTGACAAAAGTTTGTGTCATCTGAATTTAGATTACTGGGTAAATTTCATGTTGGTTGACCCCCATTTTTTACAATAATTACTTTTCTCGGTTTCTGATGTTCTTTTAGATCATAAATTGACATTCTGAACTGATTTTATTTATAATAATAATAATAATAATAATAATTCTTTATTTAAAGAAGGTAACCCGATTAGTGCACGCACTATTCTTCCTCGGGGCCTTCTATAGACAAAATATCAACATACATACATACATATATATAAATATACAAAATCAATAAATAATCATAAGCTATTTCTACATTGTTTTACAAATTTTTTGACTTGATGCTTGAAAGCATTGAGTGTTTGAGACATTCTTATATGTACAGGTAAATTATTCCATAAGATAGCACCAGAGTATTGAAAGGAGTTCTCAAAGAGTTTACATTTATGAGATGGTACACAGAGGTCTAAATTAGATTCAGATCGAAGATTGTATCGATTATTACACTGGAAGTCAAACATACTATTTAGATAAGTAGGGTGAGAGTTGAACAATGATTTATATAACAAAACATATTTATTTACAATAAGTTGCTCATACACTGTGAGCCAATCTAGTTTCTCAAAGAGAGGTTGTGAGGGCGCATCAGGAGGAGCATCTAAAATACATCTTGCAGCACGTTTTTGAAGTTTATATACTCTGTCAAGATTTGAGTGAGATGTATTACCCCAAACAGTTAAACAATAATCAATTGAAGGCATAATATATGCATTGTAAAACAGCTTGCGTGTTTGAATAGGGAGAAACTTTTTAATTCTACGGAGGGCAGAAATTTTACGTGACAGTGTTTTACAAACATGGTCAATGTGTACATTGTATTGTAAAGAATTATCTAAATAAACTCCAAGAATTTTTTCATTTGATACAAAATCAAGTTTTCTGTTAGATACAAACAGATTAATTTCATGCTCAGAAAAATTTGATCTCTTTTGATGCGTACCAACTAACATGCATTTAGTTTTTGTAGCATTTAGAACCATTTGATTTTGAGAACACCATTTTTCTATAAAAGCTATATCCGTTGATAATGTATCTACAATAGTTTGAGAATCTTTACTTGATGCATGTAAAGTGGCATCATCTGCAAATAAGTCTAATTTGGATTTTGTAATACATAAGGGAAGATCATTAATGTAAAATAAAAACAGAAGAGGACCTAGAATAGATCCCTGTGGAACTCCCGCTGTGACTTGCTGATAAGATGAATGTTTGTTGGACAGATGTACACTTTGAAGTCTTTCACTTAAATATGATCTGAACCATTGTAAAGTTATTGCGTCAAAGTTATAACATTGTAGTTTTTTAAGTAGAATATCATGATTGACAAGGTCAAAAGCTTTACTGAAATCAAGAAAAACAGTACCAACAAGTTTACCTTGGTCCATTTCATTTAACCATTCATCTGTAATTTTTGTAAGGGCTGTTTGGCATGAATGTAGTTCTCTGAAGCCTGATTGAGAGTCTACTATAAGATCAAAATCCGAAAAAAGAGATCGTATATATTTTGCCACATGTTTTTCAATAACTTTTGATAATGTTGGTAAAATAGAAATAGGCCTATAATTATTTGGATCTAATCTGTTTCCTTTTTTATAGACTGGGGTAACTTTTGCAAGTTTAAAACTATCGGGAAAAATGCCAGTTTTGATACTAGTATTTATAATATGGGTCACAGGTTTATGTATTATCTGTGAAGTAAGTTTCAATAAACGTGGCCCGATGGTATCAACACCTGAAGATTTACTAATATCTAGTTTATTGAGTAAAGCTAGTACTTCATCATGATTTATGAGTGGGATAGAAAACTTGTCTGCTCCCAATTTAGACTGAACAAAATCTAAAAGATCTGTCAAGTCATTTTCCTCCTTACTTATGCCTGAAAGAAGTTCTGTAGAAATATTTGAAAAATGAGAATTAAACATTTCTACTATTTCTTGTGTGTCCTCTGTGATATAATTATTTTTAGCAAGTGCAGCTGGAATATAATTATTAGATTTAGAGGCTAAATTGTTTAGTACATCCCACATTTGTTTTGGATTTTTGTTTTGTTCTATAGCTGTTTTGTAATAACTAATCTTGGCGTTTTCAATTAGTGATGTAACTTTATTGCGCCATATTTTGAAATTTTTAAAGTCTTTATTTTTATGGAGGGTATCACGCATGTGTTGAGCTTGCAGAATTTCTTGAGTTAACCATTTAGGTCTTGTGTCATGCTTAACTCTTTTTGTTTTTACTTTTGCGTGTTTATCCAATACCGCATTAAAAAGTGGATAAAATTTATTAAGTGCTTCATTAGGGTCAGAGAATAATTCCAATGAATGGAAATTAACCTCCTTTAAGTCTGCAAGAAAATTATGTTCATTAAATCGTTTAAAGTCTCTGTATGTTATTTCTGTGTGTTTGAATTTGTATGTAGATATGCTTTCAAACTACCAGTATCTTCACAGATGTACTTATTTCATCTTTCACACCATGCTTAATTTACATGTCCTGTAGCATGAATACTTTTTGAGATAAAAAAAAATTCAATTCAGTGTATAAAAAACTTATCTAGTTCCATGCTCTAATAAATTTTGCCCATCTTACAAGACTCGCTGTAAATGAAATACATGCAGCTGTCCAGCAGTCTAAAATTGATTTTTTTTCAAAGTCATGCCAGGGACATATATATTTACTGTATACATCCCTAGCTGTTTTTGTTAGAATTCCTGATATAAATCTTATATAAATTCAATGAAAAATCTGAAAAAAAAACATGATTTTCATGTTGATCCTTTTTTTTTTTTAATATTTCAACAACTCTACCTTTGAATATGCACCCATTCAAAATGACAAATTACCATTATTATAATACCTTCCTACATATACCGGGGGTATGCAGTTGTCAAGAAACTCTTACTGTAAATATATTTTTTTAAAAATCCCCTTCAAATGTCAAAAATTAATTGCACTAATTCAGTTATAAAATGCATATTTCAGCTCTAAAATTTACCCGTTTTTATTTTGGTCAAAGAGAGCTGTTCAGTATTCATTCCGGAAAATAATGGTTTTTTGCTCGGATATTACAATTTCAAGATGGCTGCGCCCATGTAAAACATGTCAAATATTTAACTTATGAAAAGATATATCTGCATGTTCGTAAAATTACGCATTTTAGGATCAAAGAATTGGATCCAGAAAGGGTTTATTTTCAGAGTAAATGTCCGCATGGTAAGATATTGCTAAAGACGAAACTTGATTCTCATTTTTTTCCAATCTTAGAATTAAAGTTCTCTATGGGAATTACTAAAAAGTCTACTTGTGTAGGTTTTTGCAGTGTAAAATATTATCGATTTAGTTATTTTATATCAAATCTGCAACTATAAACATGTCTCTGGACAGCCCCCAAACCGTGGGAACAACGATAGTACATTCTAAACTAAGTAAACTTTATCAGGTTGGGCACAACCTACCAATTGGTCCTTTAATGGCTTTATCCCCAGTTTGGTAGACAATCTACCATATCGGTAACGAATTTTATTGACCATTTGGGGGACAAAATTTGTTGTGTTTAATTCCATGGAGTGGATTGGAATTGCTCATAATTTTAAACCATGTGAAATTAAATATAGATATTTATCATGTTTATCTGTATTCTGGGTGAAAAAAATAAGAAATTCTATGTGCAATTTTTTGCGCAGAGTCTTTCAAAAATTTGACAAAAACATAGCTTATGTAAACAAGTGCAATGTTTCTCCGTTTTTTTACTTTAAAAGAAAATTCTCTCCTCCAACGATGCTGCAACTGTCAATCATGTCCTTTACTTTCTTTTTCGATTATCCGGGCAATCAATCAGTTTAGTGCAAACCAATCAAAACGATGAAGGCACATTTGTATTAATTTTTAATAAGAAAATCAGATGAAAAATAAGTTTTGGTCTTTATTTCGTTTTATTTTGAATATGGCTTTGTTCTTCATGAAAATAGTAAATGCAGTTGGAGTATGATATAATTATTGTTTTAAAACGATGTACTTGGAACATAAACAAGAATAATGGCAAAAGTCACTTTGTACATCTTTTATTGAATATTATTTTTCAAATCTATTACATTCACCAGTTATATGCATATTAAACCCAAAAAGGTCGCATGGAATCTGCAACTCCATCCTAAAAGAAAAATGACAACAAATATAACGTTCAACTCTGGAAAAATTTAACTTTATAGCAGGAAGTGCCCACCATATCGGTAAGGCATGAGGAGCTCGTGATTAACACGATTTTATGGAAATAAACATTGACGAAGATCCAAAAACAGATAGAAAGTTAACTCAGCAAGAGTTAAATCACCAGATAAAATAGAATTTTTATCCATCAAGACACAACAAAGATTTTTTTTGATCAATTGATCAAGAAGTTTGGCTGTTACAGACAAGTATGGGTATTGTTTTTACGAAGTTACTGAGAAATTGCACATAGAAATTCGACCAATTTATGTTAATTGTGCAAGGAATATGTTCACTAAAATCCCCAAATGCCTAAATAAATGCGCTTTTGTTTTATTTTAATAAAAATTGCAATAGAATAAAAAAGTCCCCCATTTGGTCAGTAAAATTTGTTACTGATATGGTAGATTGTCTACCAAACAGGGGATAAAGGAGCATTTGGTAGGTTGTGCCCAACCTGTTTATCAGTTTATGAAACCAGTGGGCAATGTCACAAATTGTTCAGCTCTAAATAGAATAAGATAGTGTACATAGTCTTGAAAATTGGATAGCAAAACTTAGACACTTTTCATGGTCCAACTTTACAATAGTTTCTAGTGTAGTCATCTATTTATTTTTTATGGACAGATGTCAGACAGTACCAGTAGTAAAACAGATTCCAAACTGTCAGATGATGACCCTTGCTCCAACCAAATGAGTGGAGAAAAAGAAACAGACCAAACCCAGTCTGTCTCTATTCCAAGTACTAGTAAATCAGGAATATCATTGGAGAATTTATCAGGAAAAGCCAGGAGAGCACTCATAAGGGTCAGTAAGGGTCATGCCAAAAAAAAAAAACCCAGGATGTTGAGGTTTTATAATGTATAAATTTATTAATGAAATTAAAAGTTTGTTTTACCACAGTTGTTGCTGTGTAATCTTTCTGTTGGTTTAGATAAATTTGACTTTAATTTATATTCTTTTTCAATGGCCTGAAAGTAGGTCAAGAGATCTTATCAACTTGCATTTTCAGTAAAGCCTTTATTTATTATTTTTTACTTCAAAGAAAGAAAAATACAAGGAGTTAAAGAGGAAAAACAAAGGATTGACAAACAACCCTAACCCTGGATACAATATCTTTAATGAAACAGAATATTACTTTGAAAATGGTAAGTTTAATAAAATCTTTTATACTGTATTTTATATAAATGGCATGACCCCCATCTCAAAATAATCTTTTTTTAAAATGAATGAAGCAGATTTGTAGCAGCAAATCATCCATTTTTTTTCTTTTATACAAATACCTGCATTTTCTATTCTAGTGGAGAATATGTTGTAAAACCATATTTTTTTAAGCAAGAAAATTATTGTTTGTGGAGAAAATGTAGGTCCAAGGTATTTGCTTTCAAGGTTTCCAAAGTACATATGTATAATATTTTCTTAGCTTGAGATTTTAAAGTTTCCTGGTTGATTTGAAATCATGGCTCTCTTCATACCATGAACACAACAAAAAGTCCCCCCCCCTTCCCCTTGCCAAAAATTAGTGATTTAACAGTAAATATTTGTGTGGAAATCTGTTGGTTATTTCTCCTTTCATCTCCTGAAGGAAATTTTGATGCGAACTCAGTACATCTTTCTGCTAAAATATTAATATATTTATATCATTGGTTTTATTGTAGGTTTGAGAAAAGTATATCCTTACTTCTATATCTTCTCCACATTTGTGAAAGGTCGCTGGTTTAATCGCACGTTGTGTGACATTTTCATGAATGAGTTCACATTAGCAAAGGAATATGATGTGGTAAGACTTCTCTCTTTATACATGTACTCCTCACACATAGTTGTGGAGGGTATAATGTTAAAGGAGTATATATGATAAGAGCCAATTTTGGCCCCCTAAAAATCAACATTTTAGAATGACATTCAGATATGTTTAATTGATATTTATTTTGAAGAAGAGATTATATTAGAAATATTTCCAATATATTTTTCACATTTATTTGCACTCACTAGCTGTAAATGACATGAGAAATAATGCTATTTTTGCTATCTAACAAAAAAGCCAAAAATATGTCTTTTTCTTGATGTTTTTTCTTATGGGAAACAAAGAGCGCAATATAGAACATACATAATTTTTCTGTCACTAATTAGTATTGGATAGATACATCTTTGGTAAAAATATAAAGCTTGTTCTAGGCTGTGCTCTATATTTTCTGGAAGAAAAACTGCTTGCAAATAAGCAGTTTTATACAAAATATGCTAAAATGGCGGGAAAACGTGATTTTTGTGATGTCATATTTCTAAAATAACGGCATTTTGATCAAAATGAAAATGACCAATAAAGATCGCATATATAACTGTACAAATTAAAGCTATATATAAAGTAATATTAAGATATTCATTTTAAGGGGCCAATTGAGACACTAACCATATATCGCTCTTTTGACGCATTCATCAGTCAGTCAGTCAGTCATTTCTGCTCTCCTCAGCATAACTCCTCTTAAACTGTACAATAGATTTTCATGAAACTTGATAGTTAATAAGGACATAATATGTACGGTAAATGTGCATGTTTGCAGGAAATTCTAGCCTATTCATTAAATTTTTTTGCTGAGAGTTATGCCCCTTTGAACTTAACAATTTGGCCCCTTTAATGAACGACTGACATTGATGTTTTGAATAATTATGCTTTTCCCAAATATTTAGGTGTATACGGTAAAGGGAGGGGTTTATTATTCATTGCATTTAACGCACATAGTATTGCCATTCAATATGTGCAGAATTGTCAAGCAATATTGGAGTTTGGGGTATATGTGATCACATTTTTAACAGTTTTTCCCTTTTTGAATGAATTACAATAATGACTTTTTGAAAACTATATATCAATATGTATACTATATTTCTATACTATATATAACTGCATTGTAAATGTTATCTCTTTTATGCATGAATAGGAAACTCTGGTGAAGGAAGGTCACATAACTGTTAATGGTAAAGCCGTGCCTCTTGAATACAAGATCAAACAAGGAGATGTCATTGAAAATAATATTCACAGGTACATTTAGAAACACTGTGTCAAAAAAGAAAATTAAAGACAAAACTGATTCTTAATTTTAGTTCTGATCAAACTTTTGTTGAAAGTATGATACATAAGGTAAGTTTTGTTGATAACAGGAACAGAGAAAGTTTCTTTTCTGACCACATTTTATTTTGCATCTATCAAGCTGTCTGAGTTTTTAAACTTTTGACATTTTTTGACTTCTCCAAGACCATTGGGTCAATTTAACCCAAATTTGCCATGAAGTATCCTTTGGTAAAAGGGTATTCGTTCGAATAAAGGGTCATGCCCTGATAGCCCTTTCAAAAAGGGAAAAAATTAAAGCCATAATTAAATTCAAAATTGCATACTTTTTCATCCCCCAAATAGCAAAAATCAATATAAAAAATGTTAAGAAGTAGGAACATAAAGACCTTAATCAATCACATTTTAAATATACAAGCAAGCCAAATTTAATGTATAAACAAGTTTATTCAAGTTATAATCCCATAAGATAGAGTAGAGACACATACAACATTTCAAGATTTTCACAGACTTTTGAAGAACAGATTCCCTTACCATTTCAAGCATCTTAGAATTGCCAAAACCAATGTAAGGAAAGAGAAGAATGTTAGATTATATCATTTTTTTTCAGACATGAGAACCCAGTGTCAGGGGAGACAATTGAGGTGATTGAGGATAACAGAGATGTCGTAGTGGTCAACAAACCCTCGTCCATTCCCTGTCACCCCTGTGGGAACTACCGCTACAACTCTATGGTCTTCATCCTTGGCAAGGAGCTGGGATACGGGAATCTCAGAAGTAGGTCATTGTAAACTCAGAAGTAGGTCATTGTAAATACAGCTTCAAGCATGCTGTGATGTATATGGCTTACTATAAGATACACATAAGCTGTTTAGGCCACAGGCACTTGTTATTGAAATGAATTTTTAAAGCTATATATGCCGTATTAGTGTTTTATTTTAAAAGTAATAAACATATGTGGTGTCTCATCAAGTTATATAAGTTATATACTTTCTGCAAATAAGACAATTCCACTCCATCACTTTTAAAAGTTATGAAATATTATTTGATAAAAAATATTTTCTCTCCGTGTCGGATAAAAAACCGCCTCTTATTGAAATATTCATGATCACGTTGTCTCGCATGTTTACAGCAAACAATGGTCCAATCTCGTGAATGAACCGAAAAGCATGATGGTCTACTACGTTTTTACTACAAACACGTGAGATAGGGATTGTCAATATTGAGAGCACCTCAGAGTTGTTGGTTGCTTTTTGTACCGAGGAATAATCACGTGCAGTTGTCTTTTCAATGGACATTTTCGGTTGGGTGAACTTCTACAGATGTCAGCGACTATGGATAAAGAAGTGTGGAAACCATGTTGCGCCAAAATGAAATAACTAATACAAACAAATGATATACTAGTAATTTGATCAATCAAAATGGTCATTAGATACCTTCGATTCTGCATTTCTTAATAGTTCAAAACAACAAAAAGTATTCCACAGAATATCATGTATAAATCTGCACAATATACCGAATGCCAAAACCAGAATACTACTAAATAATATAATTATATTCTTTACATATGAACCACAGTATTTCTGACCCCTTGAAAATAATATAAAAAATCTTGCAAGTAGGTTATCAGCATTGGCTCGGGCTAATTCGAAAGTGAAATTTGGAGTTTGGCAGTAAATTGTAGTGAATAAATAAAATTTAGTAGTGAAAGATATTGGAACCTATTTTACTTGTCAGATTTTTTCGAGCTAGTTGATTTTTATTCTAACTGTTCTATCCCCCCCACCCACTTTAAAAAAAACGATGCTTCTTACCTGAATTAATTTTTCTTAATGGTGTTCATCGAAATGCTTGGTTGTGCCCTCAAACTGGAATAGTTTTTAGAGGCCTGGAATTCCTTCACCAATTTTATTTAATTAGCCCAACTATATTTCTAAGAAGGCAAGATGTTTTGTATGTAAGTTTCATCTATATATGTTAGTTCATATTAAAAAACCAAAAGGGATAATTGACGATATCCCATTCAGGGTGTAAACATAGCAGTTTAAATTACTTTCCATACATTGTACTTGACATAAATTATTTTTGCGCATAATGCGCTCCATACTGAAGATCCGTAAATGCTGACCCAACCGAAAATGTCCACTAGCAGTACAGCACGGGGAAACTCTAAACAAACGGACCTGTACAATGGAGTGGGGAAAACTTTAATTTCATCATTGTTAATCATTTGTATGCAAATATGAGCATGGGATTAGTAGATAATAATGTACATAATGCATCAAGTCTTTCTGAGAGCGATTTTAAAAACTAGCCTTTTTGAAAAACACATGTAGTATTTTATGTAGTAACCCATAAATGTATTAAATGCAACTCATTGAGCTGATTGGTCTATTTGTGTCCCTCAATGAACAGACGTCACAAAAAATATTCTCCTCGACCTGATGATTCTCGCGATACTTTTCCCGCGCACATGCGCAGATCCAGGATAAATGTCAGTCCTTTATTAATATGCATGAGAATATCGTGTTCTTTTTTTGACCAGTACTTTGTTAATACTGAATAAGATTTCGTCGAATTTGCAAGAATGCTTCATTTTTGGTAGCTTATCATACTCCAGAAATTTTTGTTCGGTTTCAACTGTGGAAAAATACTGTTTAACACGGCATACATATCTTTAACCCATAGTATAAAAACACAAGGTATCTAACTCAGAATTACACTCAGTACTCCCCATCCCTCAGAAAAGCACAGGCAGACTGTTTAATACCATTGTCTTCTATGATAATTTATCTACACAACCATATATGACATGCTTATCTGATTTCTTTCATCTCTTTAAACAGCATCAAAACTCTGCTTGCCAAGTGGAAAAGTTGAATTCACGCATGAAATGATATGTGCTACTCTCAGGTTAAAAATTTATTTCTGAAACAAGTGCCTGTGGTGAAAGCCTCTGATTCATAGCAGAGGAAAGATCATGTTTTTGCTTTATGTAAAGTATCTATAGACTTGATCAGGTATGTTAGCTGTAACAGACTTATTCACTCTAGTTTTGTTTTTATTATATAGCTGTGTACAGACTGGATCGTTTGACGTCAGGGGTATTAATATTTACAAAGAATGAAGCCTCTACAAGAAAATACATAGATGACATTACAAACAGGAATGTGGAGAAAGAATATGTCTGTAGAGTGGAAGGGGAGTTTCCAGAGTAAGTAGAATATGTCTGTAGAGTGGAGGAAGAGTTTCCAGAGTAAGTAGAGTATGTCTGTAGAGTGGAGGGAGAGTTTCCAGAGTAAGTAGAGTATGTCTGTAGAGTGGAGGGAGAGTTTCCAGAGTAAGTAGAATATGTCTGTAGAGAAGAAAGAAAGTTTCCAGAGTAAGTAGAGTGTGTGTAAAGTGGAGGGGGAGTTTCCAGAGTAAGTAGAGTAAGTAGAATATGTCTGTAGAGTGGAGGGAGAGTTTCCAGAGTAAGTAGAATATGTCTGTAGAGTGGAGGGAGAGTTTCCAGAGTAAGTAGAATATGTCTGTAGAGAAGAAAGAAAGTTTCCAGAGTAAGTAGAGTGTGTGTAAAGTGGAGGGGGAGTTTCCAGAGTAAGTAGAGTAAGTAGAATATGTCTGTAGAGTGGAGGGAGAGTTTCCAGAGTAAGTAGAATATGTCTGTAGAGCAGAAAGAAAGTTTCCAGAGTAAGTAGAGTGTGTGTAAAGTGGAGGGGGAGTTTCCAGAGTAAGTAGAGTAAGTAGAATATGTCTGTAGAGTGGAGGGAGAGTTTCCAGAGTAAGTAGAATATGTCTGTAGAGCAGAAAGAAAGTTTCCAGAGTAAGTAGAGTGTGTGTAAAGTGGAGGGGGAGTTTCCAGAGTAAGTAGAGTATGTCTGTAGAGTGGAGGGGGAGTTTCCAGAGTAAGTAGAGTATGTCTGTAGAGTGGAGGGGGAGTTTCCAGAGTAAGTAGAGTATGTCTGTAGAGTGGAGGGGGAGTTTCCAGAGTAAGTAGAGTATGTCTGTAGAGTGGAGGGGGAGTTTCCAGAGTAAGTAGAGTATGTCTGTAGAGTGGAGGGGGAGTTTCCAGAGTAAGTAGAGTATGTCTGTAGAGTGGAGGGGGAGTTTCCAGAGTAAGTAGAGTATGTCTGTAGAGTGGAGGGGGAGTTTCCAGAGTAAGTAGAGTATGTCTGTAGAGTGGAGGGGGAGTTTCCAGAGTAAGTAGAGTATGTCTGTAGAGTGGAGGGGGAGTTTCCAGAGTAAGTAGAGTATGTCTGTAGAGTGGAGGGGGAGTTTCCAGAGTAAGTAGAGTATGTCTGTAGAGTGGAGGGGGAGTTTCCAGAGTAAGTAGAGTATGTCTGTAGAGTGGAGGGGGAGTTTCCAGAGTAAGTAGAGTATGTCTGTAGAGTGGAGGGGGAGTTTCCAGAGTAAGTAGAGTATGTCTGTAGAGTGGAGGGGGAGTTTCCAGAGTAAGTAGAGTATGTCTGTAGAGTGGAGGGGGAGTTTCCAGAGTAAGTAGAGTATGTCTGTAGAGTGGAGGGGGAGTTTCCAGAGTAAGTAGAGTATGTCTGTAGAGTGGAGGGGGAGTTTCCAGAGTAAGTAGAGTATGTCTGTAGAGTGGAGGGGGAGTTTCCAGAGTAAGTAGAGTATGTCTGTAGAGTGGAGGGGGAGTTTCCAGAGTAAGTAGAGTATGTCTGTAGAGTGGAGGGGGAGTTTCCAGAGTAAGTAGAGTATGTCTGTAGAGTGGAGGGGGAGTTTCCAGAGTAAGTAGAGTATGTCTGTAGAGTGGAGGGGGAGTTTCCAGAGTAAGTAGAGTATGTCTGTAGAGTGGAGGGGGAGTTTCCAGAGTAAGTAGAGTATGTCTGTAGAGTGGAGGGGGAGTTTCCAGAGTAAGTAGAGTATGTCTGTAGAGTGGAGGGGGAGTTTCCAGAGTAAGTAGAGTATGTCTGTAGAGTGGAGGGGGAGTTTCCAGAGTAAGTAGAGTATGTCTGTAGAGTGGAGGGGGAGTTTCCAGAGTAAGTAGAGTATGTCTGTAGAGTGGAGGGGGAGTTTCCAGAGTAAGTAGAGTATGTCTGTAGAGTGGAGGGGGAGTTTCCAGAGTAAGTAGAGTATGTCTGTAGAGTGGAGGGGGAGTTTCCAGAGTAAGTAGAGTATGTCTGTAGAGTGGAGGGGGAGTTTCCAGAGTAAGTAGAGTATGTCTGTAGAGTGGAGGGGGAGTTTCCAGAGTAAGTAGAGTAAGTAGAATATGTCAGTAGAGTGGAGGGAGAGTTTCCAGAGTAAGTAGAGTGTGTAAAGTATGTCTGTAGAGTGAAGGGAAAGTTTCCAGAGTAAGTAGAGTAAGTAGAGTATGTCTGTAGAGTGGAGGGGGAGTTTCCAGAATAATTAGAGTATGTCTGTAGAGTGGAGGGAGAGTTTCCAGAGTAAGTAGAGTATGTCTTTAGAGTGGAGGGAGAGTTTCCAGAGTAAGTAGAGTATGTCTTTAGAGTGGAGGGAATTTTTTTGTGGCAAAATTATGAATAACTATTCCAATGACAGAAAAAAAATAATGTTAAGAAACTTCTGTTGTTAATATTTGCGATGGAAGAGCTATTTAAAAGCTTTGATTGAAACAAAATTACATTATTGTCATCCTGTACAATAATGATTTCTAATATAAAACTATAATATGTATTGGATTAAATATAGAAGTCTGTTTTCTGCTTTATTTTAGACTAATTGATCATAAATGTTTAAATTACACACAAATTTATCATAACACATTTTAACAGCAAAATAACATTTTCAAAAATGCAGTTCATATTGCTTTAAGTTGAGCAATACATTCCAAGTAAAAGAGGTTTGACTAGTGGTTTCCATTGGTAAATAGATTTTGATTAAAATGTTGAGGGAGGATTTCATAAGTTAGCTGAATTAAACTGGTGTGGGAGGGGGGGATTCACAAATATGTTTGCATGTAAGAAAGAGATAATCATTGTAAGGAGTGAATACTTTTATGTTTATATTGCATATCTATTCAGTATGATATGTTTACATCACTGTTTCAGAGGGGAGGTGGTTTGTGAGCAGCCCATTGCTAAAGTGTCCTTTAAGATGGGGATAATGAAGTGTGGAGCTGATGGTAAACCTTCCAAGACCACCTTCAATCGACTCAGCTACAACGGGAAAACCAGTGTTGTCAAGTGTAAGTCCTCAGCAATTTTCTACAGTAGGATTCAAGCAGTTCTACATATAGGTACAGAAGAATATACATGTATTGCTTTCATGGTTATTCATGTCTTTTTTACAGGCAAACCATATACAGGTCGCACTCATCAGATTAGGGTACATCTTCAGTATCTAGGTCAGTTTGTCCCGTTTCTTGCTCTTTGGTTTATCAAATTTTTCTTACTACATTTGTAGTATAAATTTTATACAATTTCTCTTCCTCATTTTCTTTTAACTTCTTTTTTGGAAAATTTGTACTCTTTGATTGAAGGTCACCCAATAGTTAATGATGCATGCTACAACAGTACATGTTTTGGTCCTGAAAAGGGAAAAGGTGGGAATTACCAGCTCACAGATACACAGGTAATTTTGTGAAATGCATTGTATATGTATCCATGGTCATTGGCAATGGGAATAGAAGGTAAACGTATTTAGAAAGGTTCAAGAATACATATTTTGGAATGACTGATCAAAGTTCTAGTCATAAAAGGATACATAAATGTAAGAGGTTTTCAACTTCATCAAATATCAGAATTTAAGAAAAGATTTAAAATTTTCAGATAAGAGAACTAAAAGAAGATGAACATAACAGAGAAATGTGGACCAGCACAGGAGAAAATCCAGACTTCCTCAAACGCATCAAAGAGCTCAAAGAGAAACAAAATGATCCTGGTGATCAGAGTGCAAATTTATCTCTAGGTACAGAACCAACTCCTAAAAAGACTAAGCTTAATTCATGTGAAAAAAGTGACTCCAATTCAGAGAACAAGACATTAAGTGATCTCTCTGCAAGTCTTTGCAAGACTGATGGTGACCAAAGGTTAAAAATGGATGGGAAACCCCAGCCTCCTTTTGAGTGGGACAAGTGGCTTCCTTCAGAGTCGTGTCCACTCTGTAAGAAAAAGTTTCTGGACCCGACACCTGATCAGCTAAAACTCTACCTCCATGCCCTGAGCTATAAAGTAAGAGTTTATTGACATTGTGTTGTGATTGGCAGAATTTGACAAAAAAAATATTGTCTCAGATAAAATGTCTAACAACTGCATTAGATTTTAGTAAATGTAATTTGTATTGAATATTTAGAACAGTAAGAGTTATACCCCTTACATTGCTGTCTTATATCAAATAGACTCTTTTGCATAGAATTTGATTTTTTTAAAACATCGGTTAAATAGATGTAATCAACATTCCATATTAAGCCATATGACCTATATTTCAGGGCCCTGACTGGTACTATGAGACATCCATGCCTCCCTGGGCAGAGCCCAACTGGGAAGAGGGCACCTGACCTGAAATATGTTAATTATATATAGTAGTACATGTGAATAGTAAAATTTAAAATGGATATGGTTTTGTTCTTTATATATCCTTAAAGTTGAAACTTTCAACATTTTATTTTTCAAAGGTTTAGATGATCAAGTTATACACTGACTATTTACTATTAATCCTATGTTGACCAGAATTTCAACAATGGTGCATTCTGTGTGCACAGATATCCTCCAAAAGAATCAAAAGAAAACATGAAGGCTCTGAACATGACTTGACTTTGACCTTGCCCATGTGACCCTGGAGATCTAGGTCAAGACAAGACAATGAACATAACCTTTTTGTAGGTAAACTATTGTGATAATTTGAAAATTAAATTTTTGGTATTTTGGAGATCAAAGAAATACACAAAGAAAAGCACAAATTTGTTTATAATAAAAATATAGCCTGATGGGTCATTCATATTGGCTTTTGAGCCAGTGGTAAATAAGGGATGTGATACGAGTTTTCACCAGCACTGTGTTTACGATCTCGGCACCTATCTTAACAGCTAGGTGATAGATATCAAGCTCTATTGAACAGACAGCTTGTCTAGAGGCTAGCTAGTTTTTTTTTAATAAAAGTACATGTAGTGACTAAATATTGTAAGTAAGTGAGCTGAACAAAAACAAAAATATCAATCAAATTTTCATTTAAATTTCCAAGGTAAAAAAAAAAAAACAATTCCAACTTTTGTAAGTATTTTTGTGATGTTTGTGGTAACTAGGGAGGCCAGGATTTGGTACCTAGGCATCAAATAGTTATGCTAATTTTCATTATGTAATGGTAATGCTAGCATATCATTCAAGTTCATAACTCTACAAATAAGCTGTGTTGCTGCTTTGATCTTGAATGACACACACTGAATGTGAATTTGGTTGTAAATCTTCAGTAAAATATTATTTTAACCTACAGTAATACTCCTATTTTGAATTGATCAATTGAAAAAACAGTTCAAGATGTATAAAAGTGCAAAAATGGTAAACCACTTTAATTATAGATGTAGACTATCATTGAATCTCCAGATCTTTGTTCTGAAGTCCCTGCATGAGGAGTGGAAAAATTGAGAAATGACTTGAAAATTTGAAATGATAATTATACCTATTTCGAAATCTTATGATGCATGTAATGCATCCATTTAATTTTTGTTTTGATGACCCAACATGGGTATTTAAAGATTTTTTTTGGAGTACATTTGAAATGTTTTTGTACATATTTATTAAATTTCCGTTTTGATGAACAAGTTAAGGTATTTAAACTTGCCATTAGAAATATGGATTTGCTTCCCTATAGCAAATATTGATTTAACAAAAACTCCTAACAGGATTTCATTTACTATAGAAATATGCTTGTTAGACCAGTAATTAAAAAAATCAGCAGTGACAATATTGTGTCCTGGTATTCAATTGAAAAATTATCACTATTTTTGGCTTCATGGTTTTAAATGCCATATCAAGGTCAGGCCTGCAAGCTTTCATTATATTGAACAGGATGAAGTCTAGTTTTCTATGAACCTGCTTAGTGTTTGTTTATTGTCCTGTTGTCAAGTTATAATGATTTTATTTTTGTCCCAGTACACTGAACATGTCAGTGAAGACCCGGGTATTTATAGATTGTAAACAGTAGCAGACTGGATAAACTCAAGCTGATTTAGGTGAGTGTCAAAGCTCTTACCAGTAATATACACATCCAACAAATCAAAGTACTAATGCAAGTACTAATTGCATTTATTGTTTTGAAGATTTATAATTAATAAATGCCTAAATAAGAAATATATTTATATCAGTTTTATCTAAGTTATTGTTTTAAATGATTTTTTTCATGCATTGCAGATTGCTCATATTTAACTTTTTTTTTAATAATGGAATTTTTTTATCCCTGAAAAAGCATAAATATAAGCTTACTTTGAAAAGCAGATGTTTTTTTTCACTAATACAAACATTTGTCCACAATATCCTCATTGAGTGTGTTTCTCCTTGTAGAATGCCACGTCGGGTTGGATACAGGGGCCGGGTGGGGTACAGGGGCAGGACAGGGTATAACAGCAGGAGAAATAGGAGCCGGTACTACAGTACCTACTACCCTGGGTACTACACGTATAACAGGTATGGCCTCAGTCGCCACCGATCTTATCCGTGGATGAGGGACCTGGAGGAGATGTCTGCCTCCTCGAGGAGACGAAGGGAGAGGATCACAAGGGAGCGGGAGGAGAGTGAGGAGAGACGGCCTTCATCTGTACGTAATCAGTAATAAGTCATTACGTAATTAGTAATAAGTCATAGAGAGATGTCCCTCAGCTGTACGTAACAGAATTTGGATGCTCAACAAACTTCTAGAATGACAATTGATTCAAGAGTACAAATGGAAGGGTTAGGAAGATTTTGAGTACCATAGGGCAGTTTTATTTCCATTTGTAGGCCAATACAAGGGAGAAGGAAAAAAGAGAGAAAGAAAGAGAAAGAAGAAGGAAAGAAGAAGAAAGACTGGAGAAAGAGAGAAAAGAAGCTGAAGAGTTAATGGAGAAAATGAAAGAAAAGGAGAAAAAGGAAAAAGAAGGTAGATGGAAAGGATACCTGTAGTTAAATCATTGCACAAATAATCCAGTTGTTGATACTTTTGTGATGTTCAGTTGCTCAACAATTTAAAAGTATACAATGCTCAAAAGTTTAATTATCTAAAGAGGTACAAGTAAATTTTATCTAATGTTGCTCTCAAACATTTGTTTATTATAAAATGGTTTTCCGCCAATATGCAAATGTGGATTGTAGAATAGTGGTGAGTCACCAGCAACATCAAACTTTTTCTCAAGATTTTGTAACATTATCCAGGACTTAAAAACATCTATCCAAAATTTATTTTTTAATGTTTTTAAAAAAGTTAAAGTATATTCAATTCCACAACTTATAAATTTGTTCAAATTAAATTTAGGAATGAGGTTTTCCAACCCTCTATTTGTAAAAATTAGATGCCTTATCCAAAATAATTTCATGGAGGCTATAAAAGATGTCAGATTTAACATTTTTAAACCCCCCTCTTCATATTTTTTTACAATTACTTCTTTCTTAACCCTATGGGTTGAATTATTCCATATAAATGAAAAAAACATTTTTTCCAATTCCTTACAGAATGATTCAGAAGGATTTGGGATGGACATTAAAATATGATTTAGTAATGGTAGAACTAATGTTTTAATAACAGTAATTTTCCCTATGGGAGTTAAATACCTTTTCTCCCATTGTTTAAGTATTGATTTAATATGTACCAGTTTTGGTTCATAATTTAATGGTAGTATTTTATCCAATTCTACATCAAAATGTATTCCAAGAAGAGTAAATCTGGTAGTTCCCCAGTTAAGTTTGTAATTTGGAAGCAAAATTTCGTCACTAAACTTTTTTGAGCCTATCCACACTATGTGAGTTTTGGAATAATTAATATGTAATCCCGACATTTCTGAAAATGTCTTAAGTGTTTGCAGTGTTTCTGTGAGTGACGTTTTACTACCATCAAGAATAATTGATGTATCATCCGCTAACTGAGAAATCTTTTTTTCAGTATTGTTTATAGAAATACCTTTAATATTTTTATTTAATCTAATTTGGATTGCTAAAATTTCTGCACATATAATGAATATATATGGTGACAAAGGATCGCCTTGCCTACAACCCCTCTGAATGTTAATTCTATCAGAAAGGTTACCACCTTGGTTTATTGCAGATGTTATATCTGTATTAAAAAGGGATACCCACTTCTTGATTGAGGGTCCAAAGTTAAAAAAGTTAAGTACGCCTTGTATAAAGTTCCATGAAAGTGTATCAAAGGCTTTTTCAAAGTCAATAAGTAGTAATAATCCAGGTATATTTTCTTCCTCAGTGTAATGCATTATGTCATAAATTAACCTGGTGTTTTCTCCTATATATCTATTGGAGATGAAGCCTGTTTGATCTTCATTAATTATTTTATCTAAATAGCATTTTACTCTGTTTGCAATGGATCCAGATGCAATTTTATATACCGTATTTAGTAAAGTAATAG
>PRKT01000072.1:554402-609296 GCA_003671525.1 Saccostrea glomerata
GAGGATGAAACAATAGAACACCTTTTATGGGAATGTGATAATACACAATTTTTTCTTGAAGAATTTGTACATTTGTTTGAAGAAAAAACTGGTTTAATGATAAATGTTACTAAGAAATCTTTTATTTTAGGATTTATTGAGGAAAATACTGATATTCAAAATGTTATTCTACTTTGGCTAAAATACCATATTTATACTGCCAGGTGCACAAAGAAACATATTAACTTACAAAATGCAATATCACAAATGAAATTTCATTATGAAACACAGAAAATTATCTCTTATAAGAATGGTAAAAAGGAAAAGTTTGATACCCAGTGGAACAGATGGAATCTGCTATTCTCATAACTTGAATCTTTACACACTCTCTTTCTCTTCTCTCTCTCTGCTCTCCCCTCTATCTTTCTCTCTATTGTTTCTATCTTTCTTAAAATAAAAAAAACACATCAGTTTGTTTCTTTTGAAATATGTATATAATGCTGTATGTTGTGTGAATAAAAAAAAAAAATTAAAAAAAAAAAAAAACAAGTAAATTTTATAACCTAGAACAATTAGATAATCAATATTGCATAGTTTGAATAATTCATCATAACATGACACTATTTTTCTTGCTGTTTCAGAGCGTGAGAGGTTGGAAAAGGAACGAGCCAGCAAGAGACCTGTAAACATTAAAGATGTTGACTTTGACATCCAGAAGAACAGTAAGGCCCACCACACTGATAAGTTTGAGTTGACTCAGCTCCCAGAGGACAAACGAGAGCTCATCATCCGCAGAGGCCAGGAATTCAATATCATCCTAAAACTGGACTGCGAATACGACAAAACAAAGCATGATCTGTCTCTCCACTTTACAACAGGTTTGTAAGATCCCATTGATCTTAAGAATTTTTTTAGTGATTATAAAGCTGTTGTTTTTTTGTTGTTGTTGTCAAATTACATTATAATAAATGACCTCCAATGAATGCAATTATCCTTTAACAGTACTTTATAGCACACAATTAACATTTTGTTTTTCAATTTGTGAGGGTGTTTGCTACAAACATAGTGCTGCACCAATGTCTCCATCTACAGATATCAAAGAGTTGAATGAAAAATCCTTGTAACATGTTTATCTGTGTGTATGTTTTGTTTTACAAATTGCGTACAATCTGTTATATATAATTTGTAGGGGCAAACAGTCATTTAACTAATGGAACTGATGTTACCGTGGCAGTGGACGAGAGTGGTCGACAGAACACAGACCCAAACAGCTGGCACGCCCGGCTGGCCGGTCAGGATAAGGCTTCTGTCACAGTGGGGGTGTGGGCCCCAGCTAACTGTATCATAGGGGAGTGGTCACTCTTCATCTCCGCTGAGAGCAAGACGGGGGGAAACAAGGTCCACAAGGATGAGTTTGAGTGTCCCTCAGACATTAACATTCTCCTGAATCCTTGGTGTAAAGGTATAACTTAGTCTTATATCAAACATTTACAGCACAGATAATGGATAATCAATAAAGCATCTCACCCATTAACAAGGCAACATTATGAATATTATTTGGTGGTAATGTCTTTATAATTTTCACAGATGACCTTGTTTATATGAAGAACACAGACTTGTTAGAGGAATATGTACTGAATGACCAGGGTGCCGTTTTCCAGGGCAGTTCTGACATGATTGGGGCAAAAGTCTGGAATTTTGCTCAGGTTTCTTAGTGCTTACAATATGTCTAATACGTCTTATTGAAATGTTTTAATAAATACACATATCTATAAACTGATTGAAATGGATAAATAATATCTATTTAAGAAATGTTAAGTATGAATTGGTTATGAACAGACACTGCCTAAAATATTTACTCATTTTCATGACCTTGATTCACCTTATTTCAGTTTGAGGAAGGGATTTTGGAGGTGTGCTTTTCCCTGCTGAGGAAATCTCATGATTATACTGTAGGACCACACATGTCTAACCCAGTAACCATAGCCAGAGCTATATCTGCCATTGTGAGTTAATAAAAAGTAGAAACGTGTCCTTGAATTTTTTTTTTTTTTATTTATACAAAATTTTATTCACATAAGTTGAATTTTAATAGTTCTTGAATTTTAAAAAGATCCTGATCCAAAGTAAAGAAACATGTGAGAGAGATAGAGTAGAAAGAAACTTAAGAGAGAGAGAGAGTGAAGAAAAAAAGTAGGAAGATAGAAAGAAGGGAAAGAGAGAGTAGAAGAGAAAGAGAGAGAGAGAGGGACTAGAACAATATGTTTAATGAAAGTGCTTTTCTGAATTAGGTAAACTCTAATGATGATGATGGGGTATTGGTTGGTAACTGGTCTGGTGATTACTCGGATGGTAAGAGCCCTACATCATGGATTAGCAGTGCCGACATTCTGCTGCAGTATGCGAGGTCAAAAGGTGAAGCAGTCCTGTATGGGCAGTGCTGGGTCTTCTCTGCCGTGGTAACTACAGGTAACAGAGCTGAACAATTCATTAAGTTTACTAGAAATACAGAGAGAAAAAACAGCAGATACTATCTAATCATGTACACAACAGAATTTTTTTTAAAATATGAAAATATTGTGAATTTCACTATTGTTTTGCTTACAGTATGTCGAGCCATTGGCATGCCCTGTACGAGTGTGACCTGCTTTGACTCGGCACATGACACTGATGGTAGCACAACCATTGATGTCGTGTTCAAAAGAAATTCTGGTGGGATGCTTGAAAAAGATGAAAGAAGATCAAATGATTCTATCTGGTAATCTTGAAATGCTTTTGCTAAAAAAGAATGGTATTGGACTATACATACCAATCTATATTTGTGAAATGTGACACTCAGAAACAAAGAGAAAGCCCAAGGGCTTCTTCAAGTAAAGAACTGTTTCATTATGTGACTACTTTTTCAGGAACTTCCATGTGTGGAATGAGGTGTGGATGGCCCGTCCTGACCTTGAGGATGAGTACTGTGGATGGCAGGTGATAGATGCCACACCACAGGAGTTAAGTAATGGTTAGTATGGTATATCTAGACTCAACCAGTCAGTAGTTAAGTAATGGTCCATTATTTCAAGTACATATAGGTGTCCATATGACAGGGGCTGACACAAATAAGATTTCATCATATTGTAAATCTTCATCTGAACTACATGTTTATTTATTTTTCATAGGAATCTACTGTTGTGGACCAGCTCCTGTGGCGGCCATTAAGACTGGTAATTGTAAGATGATGTACGACCTTCCGTTTGTTTTTGCTGAGGTGAACTCGGACCACATCCGATGGGAGTATGTTAACAAACATACATGGATCAACATGGGTGTAAACACATCTGTGTAAGTCTTAAAAATATATATTTATATATTTATTTATAGTATTCAAATGCTTCAACTTTTAGGACAGTTAGCTGGTGTTTTTATGTACATGTACATTTTTATCTTTATATGTATAGGACTGGCACAAAGATCTACTCCAAGAAACCTGATGGTAAACCTTACACAGAATCACTGACCATTTCCCGCTGGTTAAAAGATGTACCACATGATGTGACTTCAGATTACAAGTTCCCTGAAGGTTATTCTCCCAATTCTTATTCCTATGTAATGTTTTATTTGTTAAGGTTTTAGATGGAGAGAACAGTAAGATGCATTCTAAGCGAAGACACATGACATTTAAATTCATTTTTTGAAATTTTAGGGTCAAGAGAAGCACAAAGAGCAGTTGATAATGCAGCACAATCTTCTTTGGTACACCGAGGAAAACCAAGTCCCAAGGTATGTTGTCTTCTCTACCATTTCATTGCTTTTATTTAATGTCAAAAAATTTGCTAGGAAATTCATTTAAAAAGTACATTTTTGTTGTTTTCACTGTAATAATACTGCACAATCTATATGAATTTATTTCAAATATAATCTTATTAAACTACCCTATACATTTGTTTGCTTTCATTATAGGATGTAGCAATAGAATTTGTGAAGACTGATGGGATAATGGTAGGACAGGATTATTCTCTGGAATTTAAAATCACCAACACCAGCAGTCAGAAGAGAGATATCTCCAGATTACATCTAGAGCTCTACTCCAAATTCTACACAGGAGAAATCAAATCAAAAATCCTCTTCAAACCTCTGGCAGGCTTCACATTGGCAGGAAAAGAAAGTAAATCTTTCTCACATTCACAATGCTTTTGTCTCTCTGATTTATTACACAGCATTAATGAGAATTTTTTTTATTTTTTGGTATTGAATTTAATTTTATATTAAATAAATTATTATTTTTTCTGAAGGTAAGACAATAAAGGAGAGTGTCCCCTCCAGTGTCTATCTTAAGAAAATAGCAGAACAAGCCAATATGGAAGTCATCATCTCAGCAACAGTTACTAGGGAGAATAACAGCACAGAAAACATCGTCAATGTTGACAACTTCAGATTAAGGAGACCAGATATTGAAATCAAAGTAAGTTGTTTTGAACTGAAAAAGACAACTTTTACCTGGAAGTACAAACATGATATGAGTGGTGGATATCAGCCATGGTAGCTCAGTTGATAGAGCACCTGACTAGTAATTCAGAGTCTTTGGTTTGATTCCCAGTCCAGCCATACTTTTTCTCATTTCCTTTTGCATAATTTTGTGCCTTAAATATAAAATTATGTACACAACTAAGAATCAAACCTGTGTGACCCTTCATCACTGGTCAGGTGCTCTATCAACTAAGCTACCCAGCTGGCCGATATCCATGACAAAAAGCATTACATCCGTAACAACAAGTGTCAAGAAATGATTATAATAAACATTTTTGCTTTCTCAGTGTATCCCTTTTTTCATTTTTTCTATTTGTGAAATCCTACACATGCAGATTAAACACCTTTCCATTACAGGTTTCCAGTAGCTGTAAGAAGGGGGAAGAAATTACAGCTGTACTCAGTTTTAAGAACTTTTTACCTGTGCCAATGACCAAGTGTGTTTTGTATTTAGGTGGAGCAGGATTTGAAAAAATAAAGGAAATTCCACAAAAGTAAGAATAAATACGACATTGAAAAGAGTTTTATTTAATGTTTAACAAACACAATACTAATATTTTTAGAGAATTTTACCAGCCTGATTAAATTTAAGAAATGCCTCTTTGCATCTGTGTGCATATAATCATATAAATTCAGGTCAAAATTATATCAGAAATTCATTTATATCTTTATACTGTATGTTACTTGAGAGCAATATAAACAGTAGGTTGACCTTTGTTGTAGAGATGTCCCCGCCCACTCTGAATGGAGCCTCTCTGTGAAGGTGAAGGCCAGGAGAGTCGGTATGGAACAGTTCTCTGCTACGTTTGACAGTCTGGAAGTCCCAGACATTTCTGGCAGAGCTGAAGTCCAGGTCAAATAGAGGGAAAAATGACCTGGTCTCTGGACTGAATACAAAGAAACAGAAGATGTTGCTCATATTGTCACACAAATGCCTCTGAGCCAGTCATGTGTTACACATAGGCTTAGGATTCTCTGAACTTTAACACTTTTATAAAGTCAATATTTTATAGCTATAAAAGCAGCAAATTTTAGTGATTTACCTTTTTTTCATAATAGAAGACTTTGTTTTTTCCAAGTTGTTTTTGTCCAACAAAATACAGAGTACAAGTCATACTAGTACATTGTATTTGAACTTGTCAGTGATATTTACTCTGTGTATAATATTTACATCACATTTATTGCAATAAAATTTCTTCTTAAACACTCATTAAGAGTTATTTCTTTTGTGATTTTGAATTTCATCATTTTATGATACTACATGTACTGATTAAATAGGGATACAGGTTAACGTTTCTATTGTTTATTAAGGGGAAAAAAAACTGGTCGATGATGAGTAAGCCACCTGAGGAGGGTATATAATTTACTGCGTTTTGGAGTTGGCAGCTCGTTGTACAGTGTAGATCCTAGTCTTTTTCTTTACCAAAGGACAAGGCCCTTTAATGCCCAAATTTGGCCTTTTATTTGCTATGAAAATCAAAAGTAATATTTGAAATTTAAAGTTGTGAAAGTATGCAATTAAGAAATTTTGAAATGACGATAGTTCTTAAACCAGTTTAATTTTGAATCAAAGCCTACTCGATAGGTTGTGCTGTGTGTTATCTGACACTAAATGCGCTCTATAATTTATTTAAATTAGAACAAAAATGAGAGAAACTGGAACGTTTGGGATATTCCTCTGACCTCTGCTTATATTATTAGTATGTATCACCTAGAATCGATGCTTATTTTATAACAAAGATGACAACAGTTTTCCGTTTTTGAACTACAGAAACGTTTAAGAGTCTTCAAATCAAGAGCCAAAAATTCAGGCCATCCGAACTCTGTCTATCACAATGTATAGATATAAACAGAAGAAAATAGGAGCATGTCCATCCAAGTATTTTCTAACATATCTTTTAAAAACTTTTATACTTAGCACAATATTATGCAATATTGTTAGACTTATTAGAAAATTGGTTATTTTAATTGCACAATATTATGCGATATTATTTAAAGTTTACTTTGTGTGAAGCAAAAGTTTTATACTTGGTCACACACACAGTACTAATTATAATTTTCGAAAGACATTCGGGAAGATAGAATGAAAATATTTATAAAATAGATAGAAAAGTTATAAACAGCCCCCTTCTCACCCTCCCCCTTCCCTTGTTTTGAATTCCAATGCACGGTGCATGATAAAATAGCTGCTAATAAACATGCAGTAACCTTGAGTTTGAATACCACAGTGGCATTGTTATAGAAATAGAGTTTAAAGAGATACCAGCGGTATTGCAAAAACCTGACACCCCAGTTCAAAATATGTAGGACTCCTATTGCATGTCAACAGGCATTCGGGCATGCACTCATGGTGCATTTGAGAAGCCCAATTGAGCTTACGGTACATGCATTGATTTCCGGGTTATTTTGATGAACGATTTTAGGTGAAGCGTAGCGAGTATTTATGAAGCCGTCTCCTGAGATACAGCAAACAAAACACTAAATCATTATAAACAACATAAATTTAAAAGGCACCATCAAAGACATTCAAGTAAGTCACTTTCTCTCTCTCTCTGCTCTCTTTCCGCGATATGCATGTTTATTTGAAGAGTAAATCGGTGTGTACATGTGTCAAGCAAGTGAATCTTTCTCCCTTTCTCTCTCTACCTCAGTACTTTTTATATCTATGATATGTCTGTCTATTATATGATACATGTATATCGGTAGCTGTTTTAGGTCGAGACATGTCCCTTTAAATGTGTTGTAATCGTAGTAATATACTACTACACGTACATGTATTTATATTTTTACATAGGTAATAAATCATTATTATCTTTTATATAAATTAACAAAAGAAAGTACATAAACTGTTACAGGAATTTGACTTTCAAACAAACGAGCAAAACATAGCTGTAAGTGCTCATTTCCTGCTTCAGAGCTATAATAGATCATATTATTTTTGTTTTGTATTAATGCAGGAAAATATTCAACCAGTGTAACTGCAATAAAAATGCGCAATATTTTTAATATTAGAATTTAAAGCTTACGTTACATATGTACTAACACACTTGCAAAGATTAAACATTACATCTGAAAAGTTGTACAGAGAGAGAGAGAGAGAGAGAGTCGAATTGTCTCCCAGTTCCTACTTTCTTCCTGCTTCTCCGACATCAAACATTTACAAAATACTTACAGGATGTATACAAGACTTTATCGGAATGGAAATTTCACCCCATTGCTGACCGAAAGCACTCAGAAATGCGAGGAACCGACAACGACAGTTGTGCGGAATATTGCCACATACGGGCCACCACGAACAAGGGAAGAACCATGGGCACGGGATGAGCGCCTTGCCAAACCTTTGACCACAACAACAGTAGACACGGCAAAAAATGGTATGAATGTATTGTTTTTTGTATAAACAACCAAGTACATTGTCATTTACAATTTCTTTTTACTCTGTCGCAAGTGGGTCACATCGCTGCTGGTCTAATTCAAGTTGTTTCAAAGTTCTTTTGTCATTATAGATACAGTGATTTTCATGTTTGTTCGATTTCGGCTAGTCTTTTTATTTTTAATGTGTATCAGTAACATCACTGTCATTTTGTAATAATAGTGGAAGAAAAAGAGGAAAAGGCAACAAAGGAGGAAGTTTCCAAGGAACTTCATGTAGATTCAGTCTATTTAAACATCGAAGACAATGCCAAAAAACACAGAACAGACCTGTACGCTCTTACACAACCGCGGAAGGATCAAGACGGAAAAACCATACCCCCGGAGCTGGTAATTAGGCGTGGTCAAAGTTTTAGAATCAAAATCAACTTCAATCAACCCTTTTCACGAGACAAACACCCACTACAACTAGTGATGATGACAGGTAAAATACACTTATCTGTATTAAAATATTAGTCTGACAAGTATCAAGATAATAAACCACAACGGTTACCTGGGACAAATGGCAAATGACATAGAACGTTATTGCAGCCCAATATTAGGCAATTTGATTTGTAGATTTAATAATACATATGTTTACAAATTAAGGTTTACACATGTATATTTTAGAATTACAGAGTTGGAATTTTGAGTCCCTTGGCTTTCCATATTATTATAGAGACCATTAATTATTATTCAGGAAAATTCCCAAAGCCCTCAGACAATACCTTAGTGCAACTCGATCCTCTGAAATCAGGGAAAAAAGAACATGGCTGGAAATGTCACATAAAGGAAATCAAAGAATCCTTCATCTGTCTTGACATAACGCCGTCCAGTTCTTGTGTCATTGGCGAATGGTCACTCGGCATCGTGACGTCATCATCTGATAAATCCTCAGATAAAGCATATTGTTATGAGGTTTCAGAAGACATTAATATTCTGCTGAATCCTTGGTGTAAAGGTTAGACTTTAATGTTCATTAGAAAAGCTCGTTAACAATTCTGATGCATAAACTCACAGGTACTTTAGGGCTCGAGACATCCCTGAAGGCAGTTCGACCCAGGAAGAAGTATAGTGCGTCGTCGGAACCCATGGGGTTTTCTCAACCGGGTTGAATGCAGTGTAACGGAGAGAAAACCCGTTGGTTCCGACGATGTTTTGTGAGAAGATTCCAAAACATTCATATCATAATGATTTAAAATAAACAGCGATTCTAAGTATAGATTGATGTGACTACTCTGTTTATATTGGTACCACTCTCTTCTTCTTCTCATGGCAAATATTCCTATTCAATATAAAATTTACACCAAAGATGTGCAAACTCACTCTCGCAATTTAGTGACCTCGCACATTGTAACGACACTCTCAAGTAAACCTGTGTCAAAAATGAAGGGAAAAAAACTAACATGAATATAAATTTAAAATTCTTAGACGATCCAGTGTATCTCTCTGATGAGAAACTTTTGGATGAATACATACTGAACGATAAAGGAGTCGTGTACTGTGGTAACTATCGACAAATCGGAGGAAGGACATGGAATTTTGGTCAGGTTTGTGATTCTCCCTTTTTTGTTTACTAGTCATGAAATCTAAGGGTTAACATGGTTTTAATATGAAACTCTTCTTTTTAAGTTTGAGGAAGGTATTCTGGAAATTTGCTTTCATCTTCTACGGAGAGATCATGGAAACACCGTGAACGCAAAAGGGATGTCGGATCCGATTCAGATTTCACGCACCATCAGTAAAATCGTAAATATAATCACACATAATAATCAGTAGATATAATCACACATCAACATCAGTAAAATCGTAAAACAAGCACACATCACCATCAGTAAAATCGTAAATATAATCATAGATCAGCATCAGTAAAATTGTTAATGTAATCAAACATCACCATCTGTAAAATCGTAAATATAATCACACATCACCATCAGTAAAATCGTAAATATAATCATAGATCAACATCAGTAAAATTGTTAATGTAATCAAACATCACCATCTGTAAAATCGTTAATATAATCACACATCACCATCAGTAAAATCGTTAATATAATCACAGATCACCATCAGTTAAATCGTAAACATAATCACAGATCACCATCAGTAAAATCGTAAATATAATCACACATCATCATCAGTAAAATCGTAAATTTTATCATCACCATCAGTAAAAATCGTAAATATAATCACATATCACCATCAGTTAAATCGAAAATATAATCACACATCATCATCAGTTAAATCGTAAATATAATCACACATCATCATCAGTAAAATCGTAAATATAATCACATATCATCATCAGTAAAATCATAAATATAATCACAGATTACCATCAGTAAATCCGTAAATATAATCATACATCATCATCAGTAAAATCGTTAATTTTATCATCACCATCAGTAAAATCGTAAATATAATCACACATCATCATCAGTAAAATCGTAAATATAATCACACATCACAATCAGTAGAATCGTAAATATAATCACACATCACCATCAGTAAAATCGTAAATATAATCACACAACATCATCAGTAAAATCGTAAATTTTATCATCATCAGTCAAATCGTAAATATTATCACACATCATCATCAGTAAAATCGTAAATATAATCAAACATCATCATCAGTAAAATCGTAAATATAATCACACATCACCATCAGTAAAATCGTGAATATAATCATACATCATCATCAGTAAAATCGTAAATTTTATCGTCACTATCAGTTAAATCGTAAATACAATCACACATCATCATCAGTTAAATCGTAAATTTTATCATCACCATCAGTAAAATCGTAAATATAATCACACATCATCATCAGTAAAATCGTAAATTTTATCATCATCATCAGTCAAATCGTAAATATTATCACACATCATCATCAGTAAAATCGTAAATATAATCACACGTCATCATCAGTAAAATCGTTAATATAATCACACATCACCATCAGTAAAATCGTGAATATAATCACACATCATCATCAGTAAAATCGTAAATTTCATCGTCACTATCAGTTTAATCGTAAATATAATCACACATCATCATCAGTTAAATCGTAAATTTTATCATCACCATCAGTAAAATCGTAAATATAATCACACATCATCATCAGTAAAATCGTAAACTTTATCATCACCATCAGTCAAATCGTAAATATAATCACACATCATCATCAGTTAAATCGTAAATTTTATCATCACCATCAGTAAAATCGTAAATATAATCATACATCACCATCAGTAAAATCGTAAATATAATCACACATCATCATCAGTAAAATCGTAAATTTTATCATCACCATCAGTAAAATCGTAAATATAATCAAACATCAACATCAGTAAAATCGTAAATATATAATCACACATCACCATCAGTAAAATTGTAAATATAATCACACATCCCACCTCACCTATCCCCTTGACGTCCGTGGATGTCGATGGGGCACCTTAGAAGACCTATCCACCACTTTCATCCATAAATTTCTGTTTTCTGCCGCTCTTAGGGTTTCAGCAAGGCTCAGTCCAGTCCACTCAGAAACGTTATCATCCCACCTCTTCTTTTGCCTTCCTCGTTTTCGTCCTCCTTTCACTGTGCCTTGCAGGATGGTCTTTGCAAGGCCACTTGAGCGAGAAACGTTGCCGTACCATCTTAGTTTCCGCTTTCTGACGATAGTGAGAAGGTTTTCGTGAGGTCCTATGGCTTCTGTGACTATCCTGCAGACCTCTGCATTGGTCACATGTTCCCTGTAATTGATGCCAAGTATCTTCCTATAGCATCTCATCTCCGTGCTCATAATCCTCTTTTCTAGCTCAGCAGTAAGTGTCCAGGTCTCTTAAGCATAAAGGAAGACCGACATAGCAAGGGAACGCATTAACTGGTTCTTGGAGCGTAGAGTGATGTTTCTGTCTCTCCAGATGGTTTGTAATCTCGTTAATGCTGCAGTTGTTTGTGCAATCCTTGCTATTATTTCTGGTTTGGAGCCTTCGTCTGATATGATGGATCCGAGGTACTTGAATGACTTCACTGTCTCGAGACATGTTCCGCTGACCTTGACTTTGGAGGTGATGCCTTGGATGTTATTGGTCATCAACTTTGTTTTTTCTGCACTTATCTCCATGCCATATGCAGAAGCTGCTTGGTCAAGGCGGTTTACTAAGCTAGTTAGCTCTGTCTCTTTCCCTGCATGGCCATCAATATCATCAGCGAATCGCAGATTTGTGACGGTTCTTCCTCCGATGGAGACTGTGCCTTTATGGTCATCTAGAGCATCCTCCATAATCCTTTCAAGGAAGATGTTAAAGAGGGTGGGAAAAAGCAGACAACCTTGGCGTACTCCTACTGTTGTGCGGAACCAGTCACCAATGCTATTGTTTAAGAGAATTGCGCTAGTGGCCTTGTTGTACAGCTCTTCAATCACTCGAACAAGGTTGGCATTGATGTTGTATTTCCTCATGGTGGTCCATAAGGCAGCATGCCATACTCTATCGAAGGCTTTTTTAAAATCAAAAAACACATGATAGAGATCTTGTTGATGTTGTAAGTACTTCTCGCAGATTATTCGTAAATTGAATATCTGTTCGGTGGTACTTCTTCCTGTTCTAAAGCCTGCTTGTTCTTCAGCAATGATGGTCTCTGCTACAGGTTTAATTGAGTCTATTTAAAATGATCTTCAGCATCACCTTGCTTGGGTGGCTTATTAAACTGATGGTCCGGTAGTTGTTACATAACTGTAGATTTCCTTTCTTTGGTAAGGTGATGATCAGTGATTGTGTCCATGGAGTTGGCCATATTCCAGTGCTCCAGATGTTGTTGCAGATGGTTGTAAGAGCTGTGATCATTGCTTCTCCTCCAGCCTTAACTAGTTCTGAGGGTATGTTGTCGATACCTGCTGTTTTCTCTAGTTTTACAGCATTGTCACACATCAACATCAGTAAATTCGTAAATATAATCACACATCATTATCAGTAAAATCGTAAATTTTATCATCACCATCAGTTAAACGTAAATATTATCACACAAAACCATCAGTAAAATCGTAAATTAGTCACATCACCATCAATAAAATGGTTATATAATCACATCACCATCAGTAAAATTGTAAATACGAGGGGTGATCACAATTCAGATTAGAATGACATTTGGTACACACATAACCATACACAAGTTCTATAAATAGCACATGCTGAATAAATTTTTGCTTCTTGTTTGTGACGTCACAATGTGAAAATGACGTCCCTATGTAAGGTCACTTGTGACGAAAAATGGTTGTCACAGTCGTACTCGTTCAATAAACGACTGTACAATTTATTGTATATCTTAGAAATCCCTTTGCCGTAGCATATAATAATTAGTACACAATTTATTAAGACAAATGACTTCCTATAAATTCAATCAATGTTAGGATCGATCGTATTAGTAAAGTAAGGCAGATGGTTAAAAATGATACTTGTCATGTTACCCAGTAAAAGAAAATTTGAAAAGATATGTGTTTTTAATTAAGCAATTTGCCATCAAAGACCTTTAATTTACACTTTAAAAAATAGTTGAATATTTGAACAATAATGTAACTATTAAATACCTAAGATATCGTTTCATTTAGATTTTAAACATTTTAGATATGATAAAAAGGAGTCACCCATTCTCTATCCACCTTGAAAAAACGTCTCTCCCGAGACAGAAGATTTGTGTTTAAATTGTCGACATTCTTATTTTTGGAAAGGATATTCTTATCCACCCATTCTGTTGGCGAGCTTTGTTCATTCCTGACAAATTAACTGTTCCTGTGATAAAAATCAACTTACATGGAAAGAAATATAAAACTCAGAAAAATCTTTCAGTTTTTGTGACAGAACGCTACAGAAGGGGTCATGTGACTGCCAATATCATGTGATTCGCGCATGCGCAGAACGGTGGCTAATGTGCATTAAATCGGAGAGGACTAATTTAAAATATAATCAACACTGAAACCAAATATTGTTTCTTTTATGGAAGTTATTCAATTAGTTCACGAACTTTTTGATCACACATCACCATCAGTAAAATCGTAAATGTTATCACACATCACTATATCAGTAAAATCGTAAATATAATCACATCACCAAAGGGAAATCGTAAATACAATCACATCACCAAAGTGAAATCGTAAATATCATTACAGATCACCACTTGTAAAATCAAATACCAGTATATACGAGTATTGTGCGAAATTACGTAATTTCGCACAATTAGTAAAATCATAAGTTCAATCAATTTAATTTTTAGATCTATGCATACATGTACATAGTATAAATCACAGAATATCCTGTAGTCAGATTTACACTAGCTTTAATCTCAATTAAACTGTTCTATGTCTACAGATAAACTGCCAAGATGATGACGGGGTACTTGTTGGAAACTGGAGTGGAGAATACAGTGACGGCCGGAAACCGACTCACTGGTCCGGAAGTCCAAAAATATTGCGTCAATATGAGGAAAATGGCGGGGACCCTGTTTGTTTTGGTCAATGCTGGGTATTCTCGGGGCTCGTGACTACAGGTAATTATTGAAGGCAAAAATAACATTTTATTTTATAATTCCAGTTTACCCGTTAAATATAAATATATTCAATCATAAAACGATTGCAAATAATATCTAACAAAACAACAAAACCTTCTTTTTAAAAAAAAGAAGACACAATTACAAAATTCTTCACGTAAAGGAATCCTGTACCCTTGGATATTATCCTGAAACAATGAACTTAATCTTATTAAAGACTGAGGCAATAAATGAGTTTTCAGTGCCATGATCCTTGCTAAATAGCATGGAAGTACATATACATGTATATACTTTTTAAAAAATCCAGAATTTTCTTCGTAAAAAAATTCTTATAGAAGTTAATTTTAATTGTTGTCGATGTATCTAGTTTGTAGAGCGCTAGGATTGCCCGCAAGAAGCGTGACAAACTTTAGTTCTGCTCACGACACAGATTGCAGCCTCACCATAGATACCGTCATGCGTAAAAAGGAAAATGGAAAATTGGAAAAAGTTCCAGAGCTCTCCAACGATTCAGTCTGGTGCGTCCTATTTTTTTCTTTTTTGAAATAAAAATTACGTCATAACAATAGAAAACATGTGATTTTTGTTAAGAATCACCTTTGGTTATGGTATTTTCAATAGCTTGAATTACGGAATCACTGTCTGGTTTGTTGGGCACTAGTATACGCCAGGGCATCAACGATAGTTGGAAACGTGGAATAATTTGCATAACGGACAAAACGTTTCCAATACGTTTCCAGCTATCGTTGATGTTCCTAGCATACCAAACAAACAAGACAATATCCTCTAAATTGTGAAGGACGAATAGACACTGCAAGAATTCACTAGCTCAGAACTTAATGTTGGGAATGGACGAGAATTTCCAATTTGCTTGTATTACAAAACCTTAATAATTCTTTATAGGAATTTTCACGTCTGGAATGAAGTATGGATGGCTCGCAAAGATCTGGGAAGCACCTATGATGGATGGCAAGCAATAGATGCTACACCCCAGGAACTTAGTGGAAGTCAGTCATTTAAAGTTATTGGAACATTTCACTAATTGAGCACATATCTTGATTTTTTAAAGCCGAATTTAAATTTTTGAAATTTAATAAAGAAATGTCTGAAACGTTCATAAATCCTTGATGTGGTTTCTTTAAAAAGTTATACACTAATTCTTGAATTAAACAACATATATATATGTATGGCAGATGTGTACTGTTGTGGCCCAACTTCAATCGCAGCCATGAAGAAGGGCGAGTGTTCACTGAACTACGACACAGGCTTTGTATTTGCCGAGGTCAATGCCGACAAAATGATTTGGCAAGTACTGGAAGATGACAAGTGGCAGCTACTTTATTCCGATACAAACGAGTAGGTAAATCTATAACTTTTTCTTTCCTCAACATTGAATTTTATGCAAGGTATTATCGTTTTCATTTTCTTTGTTTTAAGTGTTGGTAAATGCATCAGCACAAAAATTGCCGATGGCAAACCCTTTTCCGCGACAACTGGAGTAGGAACTGAGAAATTCAGGGAGGACATTACGGACCATTACAAATACAGAGAGGGTCAGTAGAGCTTATGGCTTAGGTACTTCTCAACATTTAACAAAGCTATTTTAATATACCAGTATACGAAATACATGCTTAAATGTTTACTAACAGGTACATTAGAAGAAAGAATTACAGTTACTCGTGCCTCTACGATGTCCAAGAACGATCGAAAACTGCTAAAACCCATGAACAAGGTCATATAAAAGTTTTAGAACAAATAAATTTTGTTACAAAATAAAGCCAAATTAAAGACTGGTAATTGGTCTGTCTATACTATGTATGTGAGCACTACATTTTTGCAGCCGGCATACATACATGTAAATTGGAAAGATTCATAAAAATAACCTTCAACATGCAATGTTAAATTTCGAATGAATATCAAAAGGTAATCTGAAAATATTCAAATTAAAGGATATTAAAGTAAGCCTCCTGGACGAGGATGGAATAATGGTGGGGGAGAATTTTACGGTAAAAGTCAAAGTAAAGAAACTCTGCGAGGAGGTGAGGACCATTGCTAGCCTGACAATAGATGTCTTCACCAAGCGCTACACCGGCGAAATCGTCTCCAAAGTCACCAGCCATAGCTTCAACGACATCGTCCTTTCTGGAAAGGTCAAGGAAGGTATAACCAATAACTAGTGTACCACATGAATGAATTCTAGGCGTTTTGTAGAAGTAACGTTTGACACAACGGTAGAAACCATTGTATTTTAAAGTAATGTTTATATTAACTTAATTTTCGTATTTCACGTCTTTCCCGTTTTGTTTTAGAACAAACTATAAAGCATGAAGTTACAGGAAAAACATACATACCGTGCCTTGTTGAGCAGTGTGCCATGGAAATTCGTGTCAGCGCTTTTGTCAAAGAAACCGGTGCAATGTACATGAAGACGGACGACTTCCGCTTAAGGAGGCCCGACCTGTCATTTGACGTAATTCATTGTTCTATCTATACTGGCTAATCAAGTTATTATAAAAAAAATATTCAATATTGGTCCCATAGAATGTCTTTTTGTAATAGCATGGGAAGCATAATGATTGAAGAATTACGTGTCAAACTTCAGCTAGTTGTGTTAACTTATGTGGTGGGCAATTACAAGTCATGCTTTATCTGCTTTGGCTTTGCTCACAATTATGTTAACTTTAGAAATGACACTTTTTACATGGGACTGCCATAACTCATCTCTGGATCGGGCAATGTAAAAATGGGAGACAGGATTGAAAATTGAGAGGGGGGCTAACAAAGAGAGGACAAGGAGTAAGATGAGGTGGGGTAAAGGGAATATATAACGTAGAAGGTTTGGGGATCGAAGAAAAAGGAGTAAGGAGTAGGCTGAAAGTAGGGGCATCCGGATAAGGAAAAAGGGAGAGAAAAGGGCTGGGTATAAGGGAGAGAAGGGTACCGAATGTCAACCGCAACTCATTGTAATAAACTAAATGATCTGTTATTTACAAGTCTACATATATAACCCAAATGTATCCTTATTTACAGGCTCCGTTACAAACATTTAAAGGAGAACCATTTGATTTAACAGTGTCTTTTAAGAACTCACTTCCGTATAAACTGACAGAATGCAAGCTTGACCTGGATGGAGTGGTAGAAGATGAAGAAATGGATATGTCGTAAGTATTTGTGTAAAGAGGCAGAGATATTTTTGTGAAAAGAGGTAGAGATTTTTTGTGTAAAGAGGTATAGATATATCGTAAGAATTTGTGTAAAGAGGTAGAGATATTTTTGTGTAAAGAGGTATAGATATATCGAAAGTATGTGTGTAAAGAGGTAGAGATACCGTAATTGTTTGTGTAAAGAGGTGGAAATGCCTAAGTGTTGGTGTACAGAGATGAAAATTCCTTCACTGCAAGTATGTAGATGATAATGGACAAGCCGTAAGTATAAAGAGATGAAAATGTTGTGTTTGTGTAAAGATATAGAAATATCGCAAATGTTTGTGGAAATTTAGTCTTCAGTCTTTGTGCAAATTACAGCTGGAAATACCGTAGGTGTTAGTTAAAAAAGGAAATACTAGTACAGATTTCTTTGTAAAAAAAATGATAACTACTTCTTAAATGAATAAAGGTGGAAGTATTGCAAGTGTTTTGATAAGAAAAATGAGTAATTCCGTGCCTGCTTTATTTGCAAAGAATATATTTTTTAAAAAACTTTAAAGAAACTCTTATCGCATAATATATTTGCAACTTTTAAATCGTCAACTTTGCTTACTTATGCAGCAATATACCTTTATCACCTGCATACGAAGTTAATATTTCTCGGTTGATTCGATACGCAAGAGCATGCTCTACGTATGAGCAAATTCTAAAACGAGGTAAATTATTAACAAACAAGTTGATGAAACAAGAATATCAGCAGTCTCGTTTAAAGTCATCATTTCGTAGTTCTATGGTCGATACAATGACCTTGTCAGCAAATACATTTTATCAAAAAGTAAAATGCTGACTGACACTTGTCATACTAAATTCTAGCCCATTTTTATACACTGAATTCACGACGGGTTTTCCGTTATTTCCCGATTATGACAAGGAGCACACGGCGGGTGTGACCGGTCGGCAGGGGATGCTCACCCCTCCATGGCACCTGATCTCACCTTGATGTTTTTGAGGTCCATGTTTGCTTTGCTCCTATTTTGTATTGTTTTATGGATTTTTGATCTGGAATATTATTTGTTATTTCCATATGTTTCATTTAATTATTCAATTAATTATGATTTTGTTATAGGGACATTCCTGGCAACTCTGTGTGGAAAAAAGAAGATAAAGGTCACGGTGAACAGAAGCGGGAGACACCAGATCAGTGGTAGCTTTGACAGCAAGGAACTGGTCGACATCTCCGGGTACATCAACCTGCAAATACAGGACAAGCCGTGACCTATTCCTTGTGCACATTTTACTCTTACTTTCACACCTTCGAGTGAAACATGTATGATATCAGCTCTGTTGCTACCTAGCTACTCATAGATAGTGCAAATTGCAAATGCATATCCACATGGACTTCTTAGAGATGACCAAAATCATCAGTTCTTCCTACTATGCTTTCAGGAAACATGACCTCCGTTAATTTGTGCAATAGGGTCATTCTTTTTTAACTGTAAGATCTTTCTCATGTTATGCTTTAGAGTTATCAAAACAAAAGCATTTCATAAGATTCACAAATGCTCTTTTTATATTCAAAATTCAATGATTTTTATTTTGCATTTTTTTTTTCAATTTTCCCCCGTATATTTTGTAATTGTAACATAAATATGAACTTTACATTATAAAAAATATTCACCTTTACTAACAATGTTTCCTCCAGAGTATCATTGACTTATTTCAAAGATGTATTCTTTTTCTTTTAGAAATTTCTCCTAACCTAAGCACAGATAAATCTAATTTCATTTTAGTTCTTAATGATGTTTTTTTTAATTCACCTCAAGTTTAGATTCATTTTAAATTATGCAGATACATTTTTATAACATTGTCTTATCTGAAAAAAAAAAACACTGAATAAAAACACACTATACGTAATACATAAATGTTTGTTATGTATTTCTTGAAGTTATCAAAGTTTTGAACATCCTTTTAAGAAGACTTTCATTGGGAACACTATCTAACTGATTACAATGATTTCAGTCTCTTTCTTTATTTTCTTAGTCCCTGGGTGCAATATTTATCTCTAATCGACGCCCAGTTCTAAAAATATGGGTCGTAGTTGGTCAAAAATTAAAATGACCACAGATATAGTTTTGTATCAAAGGGTTTTAGATATGGCCACTGGCCTCATCTAGACCTAGAAATATAGACTCTTGTCACACAATAAAAGTACAGAATTAACAATTTGTTGAGTGTACCTTAATATTTAATACATAAGATAAGAGAAGATAAACGTTTCAACAAATTCTTTATCAGGCCATCTCACCTCCATGAGTCCCGGACTTAGGGGACACGGATTTTAGAATATTTGTGGATGACTTTTAGATTATTTACTGCTCATTTTTATCATATGAACAGTTTCACTGAAAATGTTCAGGAGTGAATGAAGATTATTAGGTAATACTTTATATAATGTAATATATTTTTTAAGGGATGTCAACGAATAGTCGACTATTTGACTATCAGTCGAATGGACCGACGATCGAATAATGAAATGACATTCGAATATTTAATAAATGCAAGAAATAGAGGTGATAAAGAAATTCTCATCTCAAAAGTGACAAAAACGTAATTACTCATACCATTATAGTATATGTCCTCAGACGAATAAGAGCTCAATTGCCTAATTCACAGTATATTTAAATAATTTTCTACATTGAACTTCTGTAAAGTACAGTTAGTTATTACATACCGCGATAATCATTTCTCATTTACTGACCTTTTTTGTTATTGTAGAAAATCATGTAGCTCCTAAATTGACTTTGGAAATTATTAATTGAACTTGTACCAATTATAAATTCATTATTACCTCTATGAATGTTCAAATGCTAGGAACACACCATAGCCGTAAAGTTTTGAAACTTCGATAATTATCAAAACAATATTATTACATTAATAGCCAGGGTAATATTTAATTAATATCAATTATTAATTGAACACGCAGTATTTGACAATATTACCTGATGTGTGGATAATGTTTGTTTACCCCTCCCTTATCCATTTAACCCCTCCCCTTATCCATCTATTTCATTATCTTATCTATTAACTCCGAGATTCAGTGTGCAACACAGGCATTTGATGAAAAGGGTCTTGAGTTATAATCACGCTATCGATGAGATCATTCAAGGAAATGTTCCGAATAGTCGACTATCGTTCGAATAATGCAATCGAATGTTCGACTGTGGAAAATGAATCTTTTGACATCCCTATTAAAAATAAATATATTTTTTTAAATCAGCAGCATCGTTTAAAGTCATCATTTCGCAAGTTCTTTGGTCGATACAATGTTCTTGTCAGCAAATACAATTTATCATTGAGTCAAATGCTGACTGTTGTTTTTCATACTTATTGTTAGTCCATTATTTATGCACTGAATTGACGACGGATTTTTGCATTATTTTCCGATCATGACAAGGAGCAACCGGCGGGTGTGACCACTCAGCAGGGGATGCTCACTCCTCCACGGCACCTGGTCCCACCTATGATGTTTTAGAGGTCCGTATTTGCTCTGCTCCAATTTAGTATTGTTTTATGGACTTTGATAATGAATACTGTTCGTTATCTCCATATCCATGATTATATATGATCAACTGACCCACAGCCATGAATTTTTTATACGATGCAAAGAGCTTTTAAGGGTATACAGCATTTATGATATGTATTTCACAATTAAAGCCCCACTTTGGTGTTTGAACTAAGGGTAGTGAATTTCATTTTTGAAATAGTTTAGGAACTCTTTATATTGTGCCTATCAAATACGATTTTTAAGGTTTCAGTAGTGTAATGTTTTTTCATTGAATTAGACACACATATTGGGGCTTACATATACCTTCCGAAAAAGAACGTGAAAACCATTGGAGATCTTGAAGTCATTTTCAAGGGTTGTTTCAACAAAAAGACTGAGAATACTTTTTTTTAATTTTTGAAAAATAGAGCACCTTTTATTTATACGAAAGACCTTCCACATCGTGTTTTTATCAATCTAGAAAAGGGTGGTTGGGTTAAGTTCTGTAGAACTTATATCCGTGTTAAGATCGCAGATTGTTTAGGGATGTTCATCTACAGTTTTAGTATGACATTTTCTCGTACACTTCGTCATCAGTGGTAATTTCTGTGGAAATCTTTCTTCTTCTTACTGATTCGTTAACATAGGCATCAACCTCTTGCATCCCAATTTCATTGCCATATAACACGCTTTGTGCCACGTCTTTCCTGTAGTTGCCGTTATTTGATTCGTCCATCACAGTGTATTCGTCTTCAGCAGCAGCTGTACAATCCGGACTGGACATTGCCAGGTAATGGTCAGTACCGTCCATTGGCTGATAGTGTGAGTCATGGTCACAGTTGTCAGGTGCTTGTCCTCCAGTCATTTCCTCATAATTGTCCGAAGGAACAATATCTTTCATCAGCTGATAGCTCTGGTTTGTGTACTGAATGGTTTTATCCTCTTTCTTTAACTCAAGTGATTGTTTAGTCCTCGTAAAAGCAACTGAAGGTTTGTCTGACTTTTGCTCCTTGATTCCTCTCATTTCTGGCATGGTTTGGTAATCATTTTCAGCTGTGATATTCTGACTCGGTTCATATTTTGGACAAGAAAATGACGTCACACTTGGACCGATTTCCTCATTAACTTTGGAATAAAAGCCGACATTGCCTCTTTCCTGAATGTTATTGCTTACACTATTAATAGGAATTCTGGCATAGTGATGGTCTTGGTCGGGATCTTGAAGATTTGGTTGATACAAGACAATCTGTGGCCCGGATTCCATAGCTGTATAAAATCGAACAAATGCATTAATAAGGACAGAATAATCATGTGTGACAGTGTTCGCCTCACTCAAGTCATTCTTTATTATAACCGTATTTGTCCCATGGGACGTCATTTGGAAATTGTCATTTGAACGGAATGAAGTGTTAAATTAATGTTCTAGCCACAGATTTGAAATACAAAAAATTTATTAAAGGTAACTTTAAAAGGTAAAGACCAAAGATTAAAGATTCCTGCTTCAACCATCACTTTGAAGCAGAGAAACATTAGACGATTATATTACAAAAAAGATGTTTTTGACCATACGGTAACAACCTACGCCAAGGTCAACTGGGTTGAAAGTGGCCATAATTATATACCATTTCAAAAGGTCAAGGTCACAAATGTTCTAAACTTTGGGCTGTGACTCTCTTATATATTAAATTCATATTCTCGACCAATATTGAGTTATTATAAATTCTGGAATTAATTTTATTATTCTTTTTGCATTTGAAAAGTAATATTGGATATAGAGGTAAACAATTTTATGTTTATATTGATATTACCTTGTTTATTATTTCTCTTGCAACAACACTTCCTCTTCCTGAAAAAAATACAATGTTTAATTATTATGTGTTTAGAACATTACACTTTTTTATAACATGAAGTAGGTTATCTGTTATAACTTCTATGCAATTGCAACAACATATGATTTTTAATAATATTAGTTTAGTGCTTCAATATTTAACTTCAATTTGTAATCGCTACAGTATTTAACTGCTATATTGTCATTGCGACAAAATGTATAAACAGAATTGACTGCTATTTGTAATTGTTGGATGCCATTGTTAAAATACTTCACTGCATAATGTAATTGCTACTGTTAGTTACTGTTATATTATTATTGCTACAATATGTTATTGCTATATTGTTTGGGCTGCAATAAGTTACTGCAATTTGTTATGTAATTTCTACAATATGTCAAAACTATATATCTAATTGCGATGTTAATTGCTATAAGCTATGTGAAATAATTATCTCCACTGACGGATTCCTTCCTGATTTGTATTAGTATACAAAAATTAAGATTATGCCGCTAAATGTAAAGTAAGGAGATGTAAACTATATTTATGAATCGTATTGTGTTCACCGTAGACATACCTCATTGCAATCATAATGACAGCCGCTATCACAAGAATAACTGACAAAACACCACCAGCGATCCACAATGTCAGATCTGTATTGGAAGCTGAAATCAATTGCAAATGATACAAAACATAAACATGTACACTTATAATAAAATACAATTATAACTCAAGGACTTGTATCATTTTGGATAAAACAAATAAAACAAATAAAGTCGAATTTTAAATTTACTGGGTGGGCGGTAAATGCAAAATTTACAAAATCATAAGTTGAATTACATATACATCCATCCAATGATTTTGAAATTTATAACAAGATAAGACTTAGATACAAATATTGTTACATTTTAAGCTTAGTTGGTCTTAAAAAATTTAACTCAAAAAAATTTTGAATTTACTTTCAACCCATGACAAAAATTTCACATAAACTAAGTCTCTTCAAAGCAATTTGATATTAAGTTTGTTCTTTTTTTTAATGATAATACTCTTATTAATTTAGTTTTTGTTCTAATTGTCCTTATTCAAAAGAGAAAAGAATATCCTTTTTTATTGTGCAAAGTTTAGTTGAAATTGCCTCAACTTATTAAAAGAGGTCTAAAATAGAAAGTGGAACATTAACACAAGGAAGACAAGATATAATATATTTTCAAAATTTATGTATATTTGCATTCAGAAAGAGTCCGTCTATCAAAATTTACCAAAAAGTCAATTTATGAAATTTAATTATAATAGGCTAAATAAGATGTAACACACTATACACCTCCAAGGTGATAGACTCATAAGGAACATAATATTGGACTTTGAATTTGAGTTTCTTCATGCATCTTGTATGGTACATACCATTCAGGGGTGTGTCTGAAGAGTTTGATTGACCTAAAAAAGCGAAACAACAAAATACTTTTTTAACATGTCTCGTTTTATATCTTACTTTAAATCAAATTGCTAGTACATAACATGGTCCCAAATACAGAAGTATATTTTAATCCGTCAAAGTGTTTTGTTACTAGCATATCAAGTACATACTTCCACAGCTTCCTTTTGATGTATCATCTCCTAAACAGGCGGTTAGAACTTGATTACACGTGATGTCATCACATGTTTGAAGGCAAGAAAGGAGAGTGTTACACTGTAAATATAAAAAATGTTAATAATTAGAAAGTTGTATTAAAACACATCACCCATGTATATGTATTATGAAGCTAATGCTTACTTTCTTAATTGATAGTTGAGAAAATCAGACGTGTTTTAAATGCTTTCACGAAATGAAGAATTAATGTTGAACAATCTCATGGTTTAGTCATTTAATTAACTTTGAATTATTTAACTCTACAGAGTTACTTAGTAAGTTAATAATCCTGTCATCTATGATTTGGATATAAAGCTAACAAATAGAATTTTGTATTTTTGAAATGAGTAATATATCCCTTACGTTACAAATTCCATCACTGGGGATCTGAAAACATCCAGATCCTGATCCATCTTGAAAGGCATCCTCATCATCCGAGGTCAGTCCTGCAAAAAAAAAAAATCTTAGATAGAAAAAGTGAACAAATCATCGCATCCCGTAATTCCCATATTTAAAGCAGTATCCTTTTGCCTACCTTTGATTCCAGAACTATGTCCGAAGGCTGCAGCCGCTAATATTGGCAGGTGCGTTCTCATGGTCTCGATTTACAGTCAGCGAGGGACACGATGTACTGATTGTATTATAGTGCTTTCGCGTCATCACCGGACGGCGACTTCCGTCTCATTTGAAGATCAGTAGAAATATATTTATTACATTACGGGAATCCGATGAAATCTCTTATTTTAATGTTCACATTTATCCGAACAAGGGAAAATTATTTTTGGGTAAATATATAGGTACATAGAAAGTTAGGAACTACCGTATATTTTTTACTAAATGGACATGAAGTCATACAATAGCTCTGTTGCAATCTACTTAGTTATTATGAAATATATTTAAAACGTTATTTTCTTCACTCCTAATAAACAAAGGACTTGCCGTCCACGTTGCATAACATATTACAATGAACAAATAACCAAATGCACGTCTCTATTTTAGGACATGAACATCTGGGAACATCGATATTAATAAACAGCTATAAATATGAAGACTTTTTTATCGCCTTTCAACTAAAATTCACGGAAAGACACACTTTTCACGCATTTTATTTCGTGCACATAATTCGGAAATAAAACAAGGAAGCCCTTTTAACCACATACGAGTATTTAACAAGAAAATGTGTTTTAATTGATACTCTGATGAGGATGTAAATATGACTCATTGCCACACTTGCATGTATTTTTCCCTCAAAATATGAGCTACTTTTTGACTTCCAACATTATCATTCAGATAACCATTGCAATATATTTAGGCATCTAATTTAAAAATTCAAATCATTTTTTGGATATTCTTTTTTGTAAAATTTCACTTTTAATTTCTTCTCGAATAGAGGGTAGTATTTCATCTCGTAGGTGGTTTTCAAGTTCCTCTCTAATCTCTTTCTTCAAAATCGGTAACACACTGTCTAGTTTCTGTTGGACAATTCTGGCCACGTGATCATCTATGGACATGTCACCATGGTGACTTTCATTCTCCTCAGAATGCTCCTTTGTTTCTATAGACTCTTCCTCCTCCTCCTCTGACCTTGCGCTGTTGATGACCTTGTGTTCAGATTTTGGATGACTGTTTTGTTTAGTATTGGTCTTCCCATTGCTTTCTTCCAAGACATCTGCGTACTTTTTCACCGCCTCTAAAATGAATTTTACTCTTTTATCTTTGTCGTTTTCGCTAGCAAATTTGTTCTCTATTCCAACATATGAAAGATTGTACCTTTTCAAAAAAGAAAGAAGTGTATAATTTCTTTTCAAAAAGCGGTCAATGGCTCTTTCAACAACGGTGTCTTTGTCCTCAATTTCACCAAGATTTGTGAAGACAACCACAGTTCTTCCAAGCATTGTGGGGTTTCTCCGTAACATTTCACTGAGGGCAAAACTCTCTTCGTTAGTAAAGCGTTTTAGTTTGATGACCACTAGAAAACATATCTTAATTCCATCCCGGGTTGTGATATTTTGATGAAGCTGTTCTATATCCTTTGTGGTCACCAGACCTGGTGTGTCTATCAGGTTGAAATCAATGCCTATCCTATGACCTTGAGCACTGGCCACCTTTGATGTGGGCGATACTACAAATTCTTTCTTTCCTAGGATAGTATTAGCTGTACTGGTTTTACCTCCTCCCGTAAACCCCACAAGGACTAAATTCAATTCTTCTCTGTGGGAGGGAAAAAAATTCTTTTTTTTTCATTTAATGTTAGTTTTTCATATGTACTTCAATATAATATACATGAAGCAAAAAAATTGAGTTTTCTTTAAACATTTACCTTACAAATGAGGCAGCCATTAAAAAGAAACTTGACATTGGATTGTTTTCAACAAATTAAACTGACAAAACTCATTATTGAAAAAATGCATTCAGCCATGTTCACAAAATACAAAGTTAAAGCCTTTTAAAACAAACCAGCTGTCGAGATTAATAGAAATCCTTACTTTTTAAATGGAGTCAACTTTCACATTGTGAAGCTTAAATTATAGGGCACGGTTTGCTGCTCTCAATTAGGCGTCACATTGACGTCATATCCGGGCCGTCTCTCTATGATCTATGGCGAACCTCAACTATTCTTCATTTCATGTGACACTCTGAAAAATCTATTTTTTATCAACTATAAAGAAACCCAAAAATGAAAGGATGCGCACAACTAAAAAAACCACAATTTTAATTTAAAATCTTGTTTATCTTCACCAAAGACCCAATTTCGACAATACTTTTCCCCCTGTTGTTTCACATGCAACTATTTTCCATAGATTTCAAGTAATGTTGAAGTAATAAAAAGAAAAAAAAACGGGTACAAAGCTATTCCTTATGCCATAGCAAAGAAAATACATGTAGATATAATTACCGAAATATTCCTGATATTTAAAGATTTTATGACAGAATATAACACAAAGATGCTTTTGCAGATACTTTGTTACCACTGATCTCAAACAAATAATAAATATTTGTACGAAACTTCCAAAACAATTTACACTATAAGTTCCCAAAGAAAAGAAAAATATCTTAAATAAATGAAGATAAAAATAAAGTTTTTGGCACTTCTCAGTCAAATAACAAAGAGGGTTTCTGGGTACACCATAGAATTCCAGGTGTCATAATTATCTTTTAAGAATACATTCTAGTGGAACAATAATAATGCTGAACAGTTTTGATTATAGGAATGAAATTTAAACAAATAAACGTTTTACATGCAGTAATTTTATTTGACATACGCTATTTTAAGTAAAAATTACAAAGATGGAAGAACATGGTGACAAGCGAAAAGTAGAGCGGGTCCTTTCTCTATACTTTGGGAAGAAAAATTGTAAACATGTATTTTTAAGAAGATGGGCGGATAAGGCGGGCAGAATGCCTATAGCATCAGATATTAAGAAATCACATTTGATATGTAAATTGAGTATTTAAATTTACATCTCATTATTGAAATTTATGAAATTATGAGAAAAAAAATTTTCTCAGAAAAAATAAATCTCTTTAAAAAATTTTATTCATAAAAATATTCCATGGTATTCGTGGGATTCGAACCCCAGCAATAAAATACCGTAGTATCAGACTGCTTTGAGACTAACGCGCTAACCACTATGCTACATGGCTCATGTGTTGTAGTGGCATTTAAATCATGTTTGTGATATGACCCTTGACTTAATGGACTTGAAGTATTTCTCGGAAAGATGCGAATGTTTTGTCATAAAAGTGTATTTTTAAGGTATAGTGGGTCTTCCCTCCATTTTTTTGTAAACCAAAAAGTATATATTTTATCGCAAACTGTTAGGATTATCTTTCAAAAAAATGGAGCGAAGACCCACTCACATTGAAAAATTTGTTAAAGTATGAAAAAATGGTCGTTTTTGTTCTTTTTAGTCTGTGTATGCTTTTTCACGTGCAAATATTTTCAGTTTTTGTGAGATCTTTGTAAACTATAGAGATTTTACATTAAGTATACCTTAATATTAGATGAGGTATGACATAAAATTTGGATATAATTGAGATAAATTTTTTTTCCTTCTTATCTGTCGCGCTATAGGCATTCTGCCCGCCTTATACGCCCATCTTCTTTTTATGCATACTTTGATGATTAAAAAGTGGAGCGAAGATCCACTTATATAGTAAAATTGTCTTTGTATTATACTTATCTTCTTGAAGAGGTAATCAAGTATAATGCCTGCCTTTTTGAAGAGGTCAATATTTAAATTCTAGTCTTCCTGTATATGATATTTCTTAAGTATTCATCTTCTGTAATGGTTAATACTTAATGTTGCGGTGGATAATGCCTATCTTCTTGTATCCTTTAATGCTCTCAGTCTTGCATTGGTTAATACTGCAATGCCTGTCATATTGTATAGTTAAATCTATAAGCTTGCCTTTTTCCCAGTTTTTGGGGGCCTATACTGAAATGTGAGTCTTCTTGCACTTATTACTGCTTGCCTTCTTGGAGGGTTTATCCTGAAAACTATGTCTTCTTGTAGCAATTAATACTTACGTTCTTTTAGAGGTTGACACTAAAATGATGGTCTTCTTGGAGCTGTTCATGCTTGTTTCCTTGAATGTTTGTCTTCTTGAGCGATAAATTCTAATATGCTTGCGTTCTTGTATCGGTTGGTGCTTTAATGTTTGCCTTCTCGAGCGATGAATTGTTATGTGCTCGCGTTCTTGTATCGGTTGGTGCTTTAATGTCTGTCCTCTTGGAGCGGTTAATACTAAGGTTCTTGTAGAGGTTGACTTAGATGCCTGGCATCTTGTTGTTCATGCTTGCCTCCTATTTTGGTAAAGTACATGAATATTTGCCTTCTTGAGCGATATATTCTAATATTCTTGCGTTGTTTTTGTGGTTGATGTTTACAAGTTTGTCTTCTTGTAGCGGTTTTAAAATACTTATATGCTTGCCTTCTTGACGGTCTTGTAGCGGTTTTGCTTGACTTCTTGTAGCAGTTGATGCTTAAGTATATTTGTCTTATTGTAGAGGTTAATGCTCGCCTTCTTGTAGCAGTTAATACTTGATTTCTTGTCTTCTTGTACATGCAGTTTTACTTGGCTTCTTGTTGCTGTTAGTGCTAACATCTAATTATCTTCTTATAGTGGTTAATGCTTCAATGTTTGTCTCATATGACTCATTTGACTTGGCTGATACTTCTGATAAGACTTGGCTAATGCTTTTGATATGCCTTGGCTAGTTCTTCTGATATGACACAACTGCTGCTGCTGATATGACACGACTGCTGATATGACCTGACTGCTGCTGCTGATATGACTTGACTGATACTGCTGATATGACCTAACTGCTGCTGCTGAAATAACCCGACTGCTGCTGCTGATATGACGTGGCACATGTTGCAGATATTAATTGGCTGAAGCCGCTGATATAACAGCCCATGCTACTGATATGACTTGGCCGATGCTTCTGATATAACTTAGCCTATGCTACTGATATGACTTGGACGATGCTTCTGATATAACTTAGCCCATGCTACTGATATGTCTTGGCCGATGCTTCTTATATAACTTAGCTCATGCTACTGATATGACTTGGCCAATACTTCTGATATAACTTAGCTCATGTTGCTGGTATGACTTGGCCAATGCCTCTGATATAACTTAGCTCATGCTTCTGATATAACTTAGCTCATGCTGCTGATATGACTTGGCCGATGCTTCTGATATAATTTAGCTCATGCTGCTGATATGACGTGGCTCATGTTGCATCTTGCATTCAACAAAATATAAAAAAGTCAAAGTGTAAGTGATTTTTAAACTGGGTGTAAAAAGATCAAAGTAATAGTTACTACAGTACTATATCAAATCAATGACAGTTTTTCATACATCTCTTTTTCGTTCTCTCAACTGCTTTCAAATTACATATAATTCTAGGTACAGTAAAACGTATTTAGCTCTATTGTACGAGAAGCCACAAGGATTCTGTGAAGTATTGGTACATAAGCACTTTAGTCTACAGCAAGGCAATTACAAGTCGCCATTCGTAAAAAAAATAAGATTCATGGAAAAATCCGATACAAATGTGCTTCTAAGTAATCGTTGTGGACAATTATCACAGTCTTAGGTGCTAGTTGGTGCATTATAATTTTCATACAAGCTTTAAAAGTTTGCAATCATTGATAAATTTTTAGTTATCATACTTAAAAATGATGTAAGCAAGCAAGTACAAATTTTCTCATGGCACCACTAAAAGACCTCCCCAAACTAGCTTAAATGTTCATGTATTTTTTCACCGATTTAAGAATTTTTAAAGTGGCAAGCAAAAATGACAAAGCGCACATTAATGTCGCTACCAGCTGTTTTGTACATCCATGTCGGAAAGAAACTTTACATACAGATTTTTTATTACTTACGTCAAATACTTGACATTTGATCACTTGTTACCGAGCGAAAACGCAAAAAATTAAGTAACTTCTAAAACGTTACAAAGAGAACTTCTATAAAGTAAAAGTTCCAAACATTTTCTCGGCGTTTCGTGAAAAAAAACCCGGATGTTTAGAGGACAAATCGGGACTTGCGCATTATGTGTACAAAGATAAAGATGCGAAAAAAAACAACTCCGATATTGCGAGTAATTAATACTTCTTTATCATGTCTCAGCAATTCACTGAAAGCACCCAAAACACTCGCATTAATATACTGAAGAAACTGCTAATTTAGATCCTTCTTTGAACTCGACTTATAAATTTTCTTTATCAAAGACAACCTAATAAAAGCAATGGAAGAGTGGGCTAGCCGGCGACGGAGTAAAGAGGAGCTCGAGTCAAACAAACAACTACTTTAGCACCACGGGGTGGCGTATAGGTGACGAAAGCAACCTACTGTACTTGAGGCGAGCTTCTTTGTTGCTGGTAATTCTTTCGTATACATTGTTTACCATCCCTTCTGACCAATTCCATCTGCCTGCATTAAATCTTTGAGATATACTTAACACGTTTGTATTTTATGGCATTTTCACCGCTAATTTGAACTTTTGATGTTAAATACAAATAACTTGATGACGAACCTTTATTTTTTTCATAGAAGACAACGCTGTACGCACTAGCTAAACTCAGTTTTCTCGTATTATTCAAACACTGGCTTTGGAGCAATATCAGGCCCGTATAAAACCAGGAACCCCCTCCTCATTCAGTTTATGGGGGGTCCCCCTCTAAATCCGCCAGTGCTTCCTACAAGCATGAAATTACTATAATATGTATTACATAGTTAATTCAATGTAACTCTAACCCTTTTAACATCTCAAAAAGTATTGTTATGAAATTGTAATTACATCTATTTGCACATCAAGATTAATTTTAACATTGATTTGATGCAGTTCAATTTTTTGTTTTCAGCCGCCCAAAGATTAAAAATATGATAAAGTTAATATTTTTATAAATAATAAAAAAATATTTAGTACAATAATCGTTAAAGCGAAAAAATAATTGAATAAAGAGCATGAAAGAACGTGTATTAGTATATAATTATAAACATGTATTTCTACATATTATTGCAATCAGATGTAGTCAATGACCTTTATACGCATGACGTCATGCGTTTCCGTCCCAGTATATTACTTGGGTGTGTATGTAAACAATTTCGAGGTAACGTGAAGTAATGTGCTTAAAAATTTGGCAGGATTTTTACTAAAGCTGTATAAAATTATGCAATCGATTTGCTACAAGTTTTATAATAGGCGTAAACTTATTACAAAGAAACAATAATAAACCTGAATCATTCCGATAAGAAATATATTCATCGTCGAAGGAGTGAATGAAACTAGATTTCGCTTGGAAGATACTTTAATTAACGTTCTTTAAGTCGCAAATAATTGAAATTTAAATTATTAATTTCATATTGATTATTGTTTCATTTCAAAACCGGATTTCCAAGGGAAACATTATAATTGTTTTGATTATTTGTCTAATATGCATGATCTGAAGTTACCAAATAGCTCAATTAGAATCGCCAATAATAATAAAAATATATGAAAATAAATATAAATATAAAAAATACCAAAGCTGAGAAAAAGAAAAACCTTCCCAATAGCATATTACAGCAGTATCATAACAGAATGTCAAACCGTGTTAAACTTGTTCTCAATATAAGACAAATAAGGCGCACCTGCAACACCTGAAAATAAAACAAAAACAATTATTCTGTTATCATTTACAGTAAAAAGATTAAATTCCAGTTAGCAGATGATGCGATGATGATTGAGAGAAATCTTTTCCCATTTCCTTTGAATCTTGAGGAAAAACCAAGTTTTGATCTCCCAGCGTTTGTTTATTAAATTCAATTTGAGCATTTGGCGACCACACAAGACAGACTTTAAAGTTCCAGCACGTGATCGCACGTCCAACTTCTGTAGCATTTGGAGCTTACATAGAGGGAAGCGCTTCGTCTTAGTGCGTTCAGTTTGTCAGGAGAAGGCCAATATCTCGCTTGTATCTCAGCTCTCTTCACGCGCATCAGATAACACACTATGATACACCGCCTTCAGGAATCCTACTTATAACCAAACCAAACCAAGGACAATATGTAGTGAATTTCTTCCATTGCGGAATAAATAAAATATAATCTGTGAATTGTCTGATACAATGACTATCCACGGTTCTGCGAGGGGACAAAGTTATCCACGTGGGGCTAGTGTTTCTTCTTATTCCAGCACGGGTTCAGGGATGGAGCAAACGACACCCCTCCTCCTGGAGCCCAACGATTTTAGTGGCGGATCACATTCTAGATCAAGTAGTGTAAGAGAGCAAAGGGGTACACGAGGAACTGACGCCTCTGGCGGACTTCTTCCTCCTACACCTGGTGTTATTAGAGGCGGATCATTTAGAGAACCTGGGGAGTTAAGACAAAAAGCGGAAAAGTACAGGAATCGAGGTATCGGTCCTCAGGTGTGTGATGAAAACCTAGGGGGAGCGTCCGGGAGTTCGCCCGATCTACTGTCAGTGTCATATGAGGACGTTGGTCGTGGAAAACCAGACGCAAACCTTCGGAGGGTCCGATCATTTAAGACAACATCAAAAGGCGTAGTGAACAGAGGGGACTCTTTTCGGAAAAAGGGGGGAAGGTGTAGTGGGTACGGGAAAGAGAGCCCACCCCGCGGACTGACGCCCAACGTCAGCCCACATTTGTCGGCAAGTCCGCGGTTAACTCCCAGACCCCCCTTGCAAGTTGATAATAACCCCTCTTACTTTAAAATAGTGGCTCTAGGACCTCCCGGTGTCGGGAAAACGGCAATCACCAATCAGTTCATGACCTCTGAGTACATTGCATTCGACTCTTCCTTGGGTGAGTTATCTTTGATTTCTGTCAATAAAAAATATTTTCTTCTTATCGATTCAAAAATTGTGGTATTTTAAAAGGTCTTTGATATACGTAGACTTTAATTAACAAGAAACACGTATCGTTAGTACAGCGTTAATGAGATGTATTAGAGAAGAAGTCGAGATTGGGCTTCATCAATGAACGATTTATAAGATTCCTTATGTGAATACATGTGACATGATTGTCTCCATACGTCATTTGTCATGTTGATGATCATTCAATGTGCACCATGTCACAACCTTTACATTCGTAAAGATCGAAGATAAATGGTTTTCCATTTCGAAGTCTCCTTTGACATTTCATTTTTTTTTGTAATTTTTTAAAACATGTTCCATCTAATCCTGCCTTGACATGACGTCATCAAGTAAATCACCAAGGGAGTTTGCGGTATTTAATTGAAATAATCTATTAGAAACCAAAAAAAAAAAAATTAAAAGAATATTTTTATTAAGACACAATAATGGCAAGCTATTTAGTAAGGAAGCGATTACAGAATTACAGAGCCAATCACACACTAGGAGGCTTCTATATCGAGCGTGTTAAAGTGCACAAATGTTTTCTGGGGTAAATGGTTCCCTGGAAATGGCAGACATAATATCCATTTTTACACAGTGAAACAGACAAAATACGGCGTCAAGCCTAAATTTTATCTCCCTACCCTTTATCTTTTAGCTTGAAAAACGTTCTACATGTACTCGAAAAAGAAAATAGGCATCTCCATGTTTTTTATTTATTTATTTCCTTTATTTTTTTTTATATTCTTAACTTCCATTAATTACCCGACTTGCGTTGCGTCCTTTTCTGTGTCGCTGGTTTCCGCCAAACTACAGATATTTGATATTTTGGTCTATGTGTGTTTTTTTCATTCCGAGCTACTCACTTATTATGGCGTGATTGACAGGTTAACATTTGGCTCTTGGTCATGTTATCGCAGTCTGTCAGACTGATCGACATAAAAAATAAACATCCAATTCTAGTGTATAGGGAGATGATTAAACGGAAAGATCACATCCTATCTACGAATTAAATCTTCTGGACAATTCACAAATCGAGATGGTCAATGACGTCACAGATGTTACCGGACTGAACATTTTCTGAATGATTGAACTTGTAAACCAATACAATATGTGGTACAATAACTTTGAATTAAGCTATAATCATAAAACCGAAAGGCAAGGATTTTTGTAAGAAACTACAAATGAACAAAAATTAATGGATGCATTATATTCTGAAAACACATGCTTTCATGTATGACAAATTCGCCTGTATCACTAATTTTTTCAGTTTCCATACGGGTTCGGTGTCCAGTAGATATTTGTGTTTTTCTATCTGTATCTCAAGTGCTTTGTTTTGCACGTTTTGGTGTAGTCATTAGACATTTAATTGTCGAGAAACGTTGTACGGTTTCTCACAAGGAGGACCTACACTTGTTTACTAGAGGAGGGCGATAGACTCCGTATACTGGATACTTCTCCACTAACGAGTACGACACTGAAGTCTTACAAAATGCTATTGCCTCAACCAATTTTGCTGAGTATAATTATCGCGTTTATGATAAAAAAGATATAATTGCATTAATACCTTTTTCTTGTGAAAATAGAAGGGTGATTTGCAATAGTGTAGGGTCGGGATTTCCGTTTGTTTTCCAGTATTGACGCTCTTTGCAATGGCTATCGCAGACATTCTTGGTCATGTAGTTAATTAAAGTAAATATGTGAGGCTTGAAATCAGGCGATAAGATTTCCGATTACCTGAGAACTAAAGCATTCAAAAGAGGCCAAGAGGTTCGTTATATCGGAAACATTTAGAGATGAGTAATTTTAGGTTGATTGCGTAAAGAAGGGTTGTATCAAGAGGATTTGAACTTGACGCCTACTTTGCAATCATCGAACTCTATCAGTTCTTTACACTTTCAATACCCAGCATCCAAAATTAGATTCTGTTAGAGATCCAGAAGTAATTTTAATTCGAATCAGAGATTCTGTTCAAGGATAATGTAATGGGTTTGGGAGGAAACTAGATTAAGAAACTGCGTGTTGACCCACTGATCTATATAACACAAAGAAAAGACTTCAACATTTTTTCAAATGAATGAAATTAACTGCCAATATGCTTTCTGATACATATCCTACATGTATGAAACCTGTTGCATGATGAACAAAAAAGTTTTTTTTTGGTTGATGTTTGAAAGATTTACATTCCTTTGAGATTTTGTATATTTGTAATGTTACTGAGACACAAATACGTGTCGTGTCCTTTGCAAAGGGCCATGTATTAACAATTATAATAATTAATATTGGCACATCACACATTCAATCCATTTAGATAGCTTCAATCCTTTTATTATTAATGTAGTTTAAAATGTTTTCCCAGCTGCAAGACCATATATTAATTGAAAACCGCTTAAACAATTATGGTACATGAGGACAATGTAAAACATTTACAGTACATAAATAAATGTAGGTCAGAGGTACACGTACATGTATTTGAAATGCTTATATTGCAAATGAAAGTGAAGGAGAACAGAAAAAGAAAAAAAATAGATATAAACATATAATAATGACAAAAATGGAGGAAAATCTTTGAGGACGGTATTTATCGTATATTTTATTAAAATGAATATACAATTTTTTTTAACATCTTACCAACGTATTTTGTCATTACATGAAAACAAATAAAGTATATTTGGACCAATTAAAATTGCGATTTAAAAAATTAGAAATGTTTTTTTTTATATCTGTGTTATATTTTCAAAACTCTTTTTCCGTTTTCGAAAAGACCTGCAATGCTTACAATTTTAAGAAAAATGTAAATAAAACTAATACTTTTCCATACCATGATATTTAGATATACATGATGGCTGATGAATTCAAAGAAGTGAAATTTGCCAATATTTTAGGGCAATACGAATTTCTGAAATACCAATGCTAAAAAGCTCTTGGTGTTCAGCAAGACAAGCACGTGTAAACACACCATCAATCTCTTCTGTCTGACACAAAATATCAACAAAACCTGCCCCGAGTCGGGCAGGGAATCACAAGAAATGATGTTTTATCATTTTAAACTAATGCAGTTTGACAGGCGAATGTCTCCTACCTCTGAATTGTTACCAACGGACAGAAAGTGGATGATTTTGTTTTCACAAGCTGCCATTTTCTTCCGATATTTATACACGTGGCAATAGCCCAGCAAAACCAATTTGTTTAGATTTTACAGTTGCAAGAAACTTAAAAATAACCCCATGAATCACCCAAATCTAAACCATAACAACTGACCGAATTGGAATTTTATATCAGTAACATGGAATCAAGAAAACTCAAAACATTATCCCTCTAAGCATCCACTCTGCGGCGCAATAAAAGCAGTATGAACAAACATTAAAAAAAATGCCAACAAAATACCAATAATTAATTGCTGTTATTAACATAGCTTTCTATCTTCGAGTCATAACATAAAAAGGATAAACCTCTTCATATTATGTGACCTTTGAGTTCCTCTGGCAATTTTTTTCCCTTCTATTTCAGATCAAGGAGAACACGAGAAAACGATCTGTGTCTTACTGAATGGAGTGGAGTCCACAATAGAAGTTCTTGACGGCGCGGACGTACAGGTACATCCAAAACAACTTACATGTACCATAAAAAGCAGATTTTAGGCACCAAATAAGCCTTTAGATTCGGTTACATTTGATAATCTATGCATGTATTAGACATGACAATTTTATTTTTCTTGCATCTGTATCAAAACCCTGTCACTTACATACAATAGTACTGTGTATATTGAACTGCATCCATTTTGTATAAAGTATAAAAGTTAAAAAGATATTTTGAAAACTTTCAATTAGTCATTAGTTGGAGTGAGCAAAATATAGAGGTTGCTGTAGAATTCTTCCACACATACACACATGCATATAGAATGTATCCTATATTTTTTTTAATATACAGAAAGTAAATAAGAAAAAATTAAATTTAATTTAATTTTAGTTTATTATTTCGCTTAAGTTTTCAAATGCTGTGTACGTATATGCATGTATAAAAGATTAAGAAAAAGATCAATAATGGTATTTTAAATCCATTTAATTAAATGATATGTTGACTTGGTTATTGTAGGGTAGTTTGGAGGACATTCGGGCTGATGCTTTCCTAGTGATATTTTCTATCGCACATCGGGATACGTTCGATGCCGCGGTACAGCTCCTCCAGGAGTTACGCATGGACCTGGGGACCGACAGGACCACCATTCTAGTTGGGAACAAATCCGACCTGGTCAGAAAACGCAAGGTTACAACTGAAGGTAAGGTTAAAGCTATAGGTTAATTCAATCACAGCGCGTGTCATAGGTTGAAATCATAGCAACAGAGATAATTCAACCAGGGCCGTAACTACCATTGAGGCAACGGAGGCAATTGCCTCCTCTAGATTTTCATTTTTTTTTTTTGGAAATAAGAAACACAACACAAGCAGCTGGATCAAGATTGATCATTTATTTGTTTGATTATAGCCACCTGAGCAATTTTTCAGCTATCCAGTGAGTGTCACCATTACCTATGCTCGGCGTTCAGGGCCTTTGAGCAGAGAGGGGTCTTTATCGTGCCACAGCTGTGACACGGGGCTTCGGTTAATCCCCATGTCCTATAGCGAAATTCGAACTACGGCGATCGATCATTTTAGAACTGCATTTAGTACAGTGAAAATTCAGAATGAATCGGCGGGTACGATCTTCCCAGATACCCCTATTGACTTAAATAATTTTATCTTTTTCTTGGGAAAAGTCAGTTTCGTATTTATCATTGTTTATATTTACATTCAGAAGTTAAAATTCAATTGAAGCATCAGATGAGTATTGTGAGTTAACGTTAGTTGGTTGGTTATTGATTGTTTTACGTCCCGCTCAAGAATTTTTCACTTATATGCCATAATGGAGACGTCTGCATTGCCGGTAAATGCCTGCAAAATTTAGACCTATGCTCGGCGCTCAGGGCCTTTGAGCAGGAAGGGATCTTTATCGTGACACACCTGCTGTGACAGAGGACCTCGGTTTTTTCCGTCTCATCCGAGGGACTGTCCAATTCAGTTGCTTCTTACAACACGCCATATAAGTGAAATATTCTTGAGCGGGACGTAAAATTATAAACAATCTTACAACACGCAAGGGACGATGAGGATATATCTATCCAAAACAGTACATAAATAGGTAATATAATAAAGTGGTAAGCATTCTCAAAATCAAGGAAATGGTCCAAAATTGGGCCGTTTGAAGCAATTTTTGCACCCCCCGATCTTTGGGAGCCTCAATCGGCGGCCCCCAAACCCCCGCCTCCTCTACCTTTTACCCGTAGTTACGGCCCTGTCAACCTCACCGCCTAAAACTTATATGAGCTTACTTTTGAGCCCAGTCTCACTTTTACAAAAGGAATATATGGTTGAAATGTAAGACTGAGATCAAAAGTGAGCTCATCTAGGCTTTATGACCCCGGACCCAGACGGCCTCTCTCACCCTCTGCCATTGTCTCCAAAGGATATTAAAACAGAAACAAAATGCAGGATTCTAGATTTCTGGTTTATTTTAAAAACTTACACCTATTATGTTCATTAACCTAAGGTATGAAAATTTTCCCTAACGGTGCTGTTTACTTGAGATTGTGGGTAGGTTGGGTTTCCAGTTGCATATGGCATTGAACGCGTGGTGATCCGAAGACAGTGTCAGTGGCCTTAAACCCAGACACAACCGTTACCTGTATGTAGGAAATTCAACTTTGTGGTCTTGAAGTAAATTGAGAAATGAAAAAAAACGTACAGAGGATTCAGAACTATTTTGACTGAATTTTTTGGCTTGTTTGCTTTACACTGTTACACCCCTTTTAACATTTCCTTTATATTTCGACTTTAGCACTTGTCGATGTAAAGCTGCATATTAAGACATGTACATGTATTCGGAAAAAATAAGAAATGTTGAAGGATAAATATGTACGATTATTCAGTAGAAAATATAGGAATGAAATGTGACTTAGGTCAATTTCTAGCCTCATTGACTATCTTATTTCCCTAGACCACAGCAACGAAGCCTTATTTACTCATATAATTTGCTGTGATGTACTTTTTCGTGATGCACGAAAGAACCCAATAAAGCAAGGTTGTCTGCCCCTTACCATAGATTAACTTGCAAATGGCGGTATATTGAAACTATACGGATCATCACTTTTGATGATTGAAGGACAAGCATTGTATCTTTATTTCACAGGCTGACATCTCTCTCTGTAGGGGACTTGAACTGGAAAAAGAAATTTGCCGATCTCCTGAATTACACGGTGTATTAGTCATTTCAATGATGCCTCGCGGCCATTATTCTTATACTAAGATCTGTTGATCTCTGAAGTTTTCTTTAGAATCTATTTATATTAACATTGCTGGTACATGAACTGTGTTTCAAAATAATTTATATTAAATATTTTCAAAACTAGCGAATGCACTTAAATTCACAAAGTTGAAGTCGATTTAATATGACGTATTTTAAGGAGTTTACATTATCTTTCTAAGATAATTTTAAGAAAGAAACTGATAGCAATCAATTCGCAATAAAACTCTGCAAGATAGGCGTTATATACATGCACTTAGAGACGTACACTCTTGGGTTGATACAACAAATAAAAAGATCGAACACGCTTGATTCCATGTGCGATAAAAGAGCATTATAATAAAAAGGTTATTTTCAGCAATTGATGGGAAAAAATCGAATTCATATGCATTTTTTTGTTGTAACTAATTTTTGTTGAGGTTAATAAGAGCGATCTGGAATGCAGTCAAATATTTGAACCAATTAACTTGAAAATGTTCCTCATTAGAGGGCCCTAACATGATGAATTTTAACAGACCGAAATAGTGAGAACAGTACAGCGGTTTTGGCAGAATGTTGTGAAAAGATGAAGACTTCACGCAGTTTGTATGTTCTACGTGCCATTTCCCCCAAAGATCAAGCAATTATTTTGATCTTTGAGCTTTTTTTGTTTCAATCTAAATTTTTCTCTTTACGTAACTTTGAATTTATTTTCTTTCACTCTCAACTTTCCAGAAAAGGTCACTTTAAAAGCTATGCTTAAATACAAGATTGCCTTCTATCCAGCTGCAAGAGCAATTGGTAGTGGGTTTTGCAATGTATATATACATGTATATCAATCAGTATCATTTTCGTTTTTCTGTATGTCTGTTTTATTTAGATATTTTGCGATTTATGTGGTTAAAATGTCAATTTACGCAGGTAATCTTTATCAAAGATGAAAATGATCTATCATCTGCAGGGGTCGATAGTTTACATTTGAAAGCAAACATACAGCACCCAACATTCTCAGAAGTTCGCTATCTACGTCACTGTATGCTCACAGAAAACATAAGCGTCAGTACAAACTCAAGGGATCCATTGTATAAGTTTATACATAAAAATTAAACAATTCTTCATTTCAAGCTAACTGTAAGCAGTCGTGATTTTTCAAGTATCCATTGAACTTAGAAAAAAGAGCTCTTTCTTGTCTGCACTTAAGGATTTGGCAACTTATCACACCAGGTGTAGCATGCAGGTGAAAGTAAAACGTCTGCTTGAAGCTGATCCATGATTATTAAAAAAAAAAAACCAAAACAATGAAAACTGGTCGGTAATTACTTATGCAGGTGTTGTTTTTTCCTTCAAACAAACCGTTGTAGCTGAAAATGATTAGAGCCGTATAGTTAAAAAAAAGAATTATTTTGAATCAAAATGATTACTAAGGAAATGTTTACATGAACATGCTTACAATAGAACACAATTTCACATATACTGATTTTCCATGGTGTTTATTTTTTCCCAAGTGATTTTTATAAATACTCAATAGTTTGTTAATTTTTAAAAAGAAGTATGCTAATGATAAATAAAATGATACTACAGGGTTTCAACACCCGTTTCAAGAAGGAAATTTTGTGCAAATTCTTTGGATATATTTAAATGACCTTTTAAAAATATAGCCTCATGCTGGACTGTTTTGTGACTGACATGTTTCTATTGATTATTAGAATATTGTTTTTTAAAACCATGTTTAATACTGAATACTCTGTGTACCTAATCAATACAGGGGGCCCACGGTTGGTGGCAGATCGACAGGGTATGTTTACACTTTCTCGGCACCCGGTTCTTTCTGCGGTGTTTTCAGAGTTTACCCTTTTCACGATTTGTATCATTTTCGGGTTTATGAAATTGATTACCGTTTGTTATCATGACGGTTTTACTTACATACATATCCTTTCAATTAAGAAGCTTCATACAGTTGTTATACCCAAGATCTCATATCCTTAATTTTTTTAAAGCAAAATTTAAGAATCTATTTTGGTATTTTAGATTAGAGCTGTTTCCTTAATAGCCATGACAATATGTTGTGTTTTTTTTTAACTGGTAGAAGCTGTGTATTCATACTATTATTATATTGTATTATTTTCCATTTGCAGAAGCACTGGAAATGGCCCATCAGTTTGATGCTAAGTACACCGAAACATCAGCCGCACTGAATCATAACGTAGACGAGCTATTGGTGGGAACTATCGATCATATCCGTTACAAGTTAAATCCGTCCTTACCGGAACCGGTTCTGAAATTAGACACCCGGAAATCACATTCACTGCGTGTTCCATCTTTTATAGGTCCATTTGAATTTCTCAGTAGGCTCTTTAGACGAGGTAATAAAAAATCAAAGAAGTTCTAAGTTTCAACAGAACAAAAAAATGTTAATCAAAAGCATCGTCATATTTTGTCAAAGCACAGACGTTTTGTTAATTTGTTTGTATTCATTACTCAGTGCTTACTTTGGGATGCTGAACTCAAGTAGAAAAGGTTTTTGATATTTCTTTTATTTTTATCATGGCCTGCAATTAAAAATTCCGAGGATTATAGTTTTTGCCGTGATCATCTGTCTGTATGTTTGTCTCGAAAAACTTAAACATTTTTCATAATCTTGGATTGGATAGACCTATGACTTTCATATTTATGCCCCACTTCGAAGAAGGGAGGGTATATTGCTTAGTTTGCTTTGCTGTTGTATGTCGGTCGGTCGCTCTGTGTGTCGGTCCACCAACAGTTTCTGATCATTTTCTTCGCAGAGTTTGCACATACTGAAATGAAATTTGGTAAACTTAATCATAAGATAAGTTTTGTGTTGGGTACGATCGAGCTATTTTAGATAGAGATATGCCCCGTGGACTTAGATGACCTTCTGGCCTTGACAGTTTGACCCAAGTTTACAAAAAACTGAACCAACTGAAACTTTCACCGTGGTCATAACTTTTGATAAGTAAGTGTCAGGGCTTTCATACTTAATCATATACATGTATATAATTATATATCTTCATTGTGACAAGACCTTTCCCTGGGTGAATTTTTTTTTTGATGTTTTGACTTTGGAAATTGACTTGCATATTTGAAAAACTTGAACCTTCTCCATAAGCTGCCATATGGGGGTATTTGTTTCATAAACACATCTTGTTTTTAGGTTATAGATCCATAACTTAAGTTAAAATTCTATTTTCATTAAAACATTATAAAATGTTGTAAACTGTTTTCTTGAGTTCACCATAATAAAGTGAGAATATTAAAAACTGAACAAAATAGCACAGCTCCTTTGTGTCAAAGGGGATTAAAATTAATTTGTTTTGTTACAGCTGTCGTTTTACAGGCAACAAAAATATTTTTAATTGATCACATTATTATAAGAAGTTCTGTCGTATACTGAATTGTCCAATATTGTAACATCATTGTGAATTAATATACATGTATTGCAACGGCTGTGCAAACTTGGAAAAATTTTTTTTTTTTTGGTTTTGCAGTTCAATAATGATATTATTTTCTTTGTCAATTTTTACTGTTTTATATTTTGCTATATGTTAAATATTTATGAGGTGGATATAGTGATACATTGTTTTGTTTTTTAATTTCAAAGGATATGACTTTTAATTTAAACTTTTGATCAGTGTTTTTGCACAAAGGCAATTGCTTGCCTCAGCTTATTTATATGTAAAAGAGATGTTGAGTCTATTTATAACCCAGACCCTTTTGGTACTTAAATAATTTACTTCTTTTAATAAGATAATCCAAAAGAAAAAAAGCAAATTAATTTGTTTACTTGAGCATAATGCCTCCTTCATGAAAGGGGGTTTCCATTACCTGCCAGCATCAATTGTAAAAATTCTGTTTTTGAGTGTAATTCTAATAAAAGGTAGATTAGTTTGTTAGTGTGGTAAATTAGTTTCCCTGCAGTTTGATCTTCTGGGTAAACATCCTCTGTATGTCTCTATTTTAATCTGACTAAATTACCTATAGATAGCAATGAAAATGGCTGAAAACAGTACCGGAATCAAAAGCAGAGAGAGCGGGGTGATTAAAAACAGATATTTTCTGTTCATCTCAACCCTAAGATCATATCATTCCATCCATAATGTATCTCCTATATAGCTTTCCTAAGTTGTTTTGGAGATATTTTTTTCTCCATTTTAGTTTATTAATATTTTTATAGCTGACACTAGATGCTTGGAGTAGAAAATGTTCACATCAGCAAATTATCTATTTTAATGTGTCTCTGTAAATGCTAATATTCTGTACTCGACAGTGTTGTCATTGTTTCTTTGATAAACATGTACATGTATAAGAATATAACATATAACGATACATTGTATTCACATGGTGCTTTGTACATATATAGTGCTTGTAAATTCCAGTATTACTTTTATGTGTACTTCGTAAATATGTACATGAATATAATTATCAATCTTTATAAAAATGCATTTGATATCTTATATTTACGTAATTACTATTACCGGTATACGTCATGTATCAAATTTTGATATCACAATAAAGAAAGTATTCGAATTCAAAATATTGTTCGTGAAGACATATTTCAAAAGTTAAAAGTTCAAAACAACGCAAAAAAACATTAAAACTTTGTGAATGCATGTATTTACGGCTCCATTCTATCCTAAGATGTGGAAAATATTGTGATTTGCAACTTTGATGGGACAGTCTGCAGTGCTTGCCAAGAAGCAGGTGCTATGTCAATTTCAGAGGTGCTTTTGCAAACAAGAAGGGTTGACGCCCACTTGTTTTCGATAAATCCTGGTGATGATAATATTTTATCACCGAAAGAGACCTGTAAATCAGAACTAATCAAACTGAACGAGAGGAGTTGCCTTGAAAAGAAAAAAAAATATTGAATGTCTTAAGACGTGATGGAGATAGGGAGTAAATTGTACCGTATAGAAACATCTAAAATGATTGCTAGGGAGTAAATTGTACCGTATAGAAACATCTCAAATGATTGCTAGGGAGTAAATTGTACCGTATAGAAACATCTAAAATGATTGCTAGGGAGTAAATTGTACCGTATAGAAACATCTAAAATGATTGCTGCTAACTTTTGCATCATACAAGTATGGTTGAAGCTGTGAATTTTCAAAGTCTATTTTACACAATGGTCAATAAACTAATCAACATGGGTCCTCGTCTCATTATAGGGAATGCTGACTGGAAATCGCACAACTGTAGTTCCTCTTCGCGATCTCTCATTACATTAAACAGCAAGACTTGGCAAAGAAGCCTTATTGAAAGATATCGAATTATCCCGCTCTTTGCTACTGTCTAAGCAAAATGTTTTCTTAAGCAAAATGTTTTCTTCGCGATGCTGTGACAATCAGTTTTATAATACACGATTGTTGATGGATACATGTATATTATCTACTTAGTACTAACTACCATATTTATTAAATGCACCGTATATTAGTAATCAATTCAGGTCTTGAAACGTCGGTAGCTAATATCCCATCGCAAGTCGAAACAGGATTAAAAATATGACAGCAAGTTTATGCTTTTTTTTTCTAATGTCTTTCTTTTACATACATAACCAATGAGCTGGATTCATACGATGGAGATGACAAAAATAATCTGTAAAGAGTAACTCCCTTCTTAAGAATTGGCAGCTGAGCCATGTTTCTTTTTTTGTGTACTTTGATCCTTGTGATAAATCTTATTAAAATGTTGGAATAAAAATTATTTTCTTCGTGTAAGTAAACATTTTATGTTCAAACTTCGATAAGAGTGTTCAAACTTCAATAAGAGTCATACTGCACAAAGCTAAATTTCGATATATTCGAGAGAACCTCACCATTGCTAGATAGTAAACTTTTGTTTCTTTCGCTTGGGACATAGTAAGGATAGATGTTATTCTACTAACTATATCAACAGATCTCATACACGTATACATATAAGAAAACTGTTAAACAAAAAAGTGTGGGTAGCTTAATGAGCAAAGTACAAAACAAAGAACAAAGTATGTAGACAATTTACCAAATGTACACTCCGTGAAAGTGCACATTTTTGCATTGGATTCAATTGATAAAGCCATGCAAAGGTTAAACAGCTGGTAAACATATTATCTTTTATCGTAACTTTTGATTTTATTTCAATATTCAAGGTTAGATTTTGGACTTTGAATGGAAAAATTCCACGAACTCTTAAAATTGCACTCTGGATTTCAAGGTAATAAGCAAGCGCTTACTGAGACGGCAAAGCAAGAATAACACTTGTAACTTGTGATATTCCGGTACCTTAACGTCTTACCGCTGCATGGAGCGGTAGGTTTTTGTGTGCTTAAAATTTGCACTGTACAAGAGACAAAAACTAAGTACATTTCAAGGTCGCAGGATTAAATTAGCAGCCTGGCAGGGAGGATCAAATTGATACATGCCTTGAATCGCTTGCTTCTTTTCTGTGACCGTTATAATAAATCATTACAAGGAATTTTTTTCGTGTTCCTAGTGCAAATGCCGGTACAATGAGAAAAGTGTGTTAAGGTAGTACTAACTGAAATGTATCTAGAGAGTCTTTGATCAGTAAAAAAGAAAATGAATTAACATAAAAGAATTTCAACATGTGGCGAATGAACTGAAACAATTTTGTTTTAAAATTTAATTTGACCAAATTTCAAAAAATAAGATATTACTAGTATGTTTAAATTTCATGAAGAGAAGTGGTCAGGGCTTACAGTTCACTTCCATGTATGCATCATGTGATTAATGAGCATGTACGTTATGTTATCACAATGAAAATTAAAATATCAATTCACAAGAGTACTTAAACTGTTGCTACCCATTCATTTTTAAACAAGTATATTCAATAATTTCCATACAGCGGTATTGTTGGTTTGACTCCAGTATATTTATTTTAGTAAATTGATCTTTTTTAATGACCACATAGAATAAAAAAACAGATAATTTCTTTTGATAGTAATGTTTCCTGTGCACAGCTGTAGACCAGTCAGTCCATCAGAGGTTCTAAAAACTCTATATAATATTAAAGACACGTAAACAATTCTTATTTTCTGCTTGTTCATTTGAATCGGTGAGTATGCATCCATATTGTATGAATATGAGCTGTCTAATTTCTATCAAACATTTTGGAATAGTTTTACAGAAAACAATCTTGGGGAAACTAAATGTTTGGTCAACGTTTGTATCTTTTTTGTCGTTTGTTCTGTCGAAAATTTTCACTTATATGGGGACGCCACCACTTGCCGATGGAGGGCTGCAAATTTATACCTATACTCGCACACAGGGTCATTAAGCAGTGATTCGTGCCAACACCTACAAGTAATGAAATACATGTATAACCTAGTATAAAGACACACGTTTCTTGGGTAATTCCCCTCAAAATATTACAAATACTTAGTAAGAAACTTCATATATCTGGAAATAATTAAAATCTTCGAACTTCGGAATGCATTTGATTGACCCCCACCTTTTGCACTTTTATGAAGTAAATCTTATGTTATTATAGCTAAAATCAGGAAAATTCAGGGTATAGAGGTAAGAATTTAAAGCAAAACCAACTCACCAATACTGTCAGTCCGTGTTCAGTTGGGCGTGTAGTATAAACATTTTGAACACACCCCGTGAAACGTAAACATTCTCTGTCATGTGTCTGTTTGCAAACACGTGTATTTAATGAAGTTTATTTTCCTTGAATTGAAAGAATTTTCGTGCAAGTTTAATTCATTAAAATTGAGATTATATTTGGAATAAAAATAGATATCTAAAATTGTAAACTTAACGCCAATGCTAATGTGTCCGGACCCCTTTAAAGACAAGATACATGTAATTGAATGAATGTTTTTTTTTAAAAATCCAGATGCATGTTTAGAGCAGTTGTTTAAAAACCAGAATACACATTGTGTTTGCAAAAAGAAAAAGTCATATTACTACAGCGTTCTTTACAGAAGCGTATAAAGGTTCCATCAGTATCTTTTATAAATGTTTTAATAAGGCTTTATCCATTACTTTCTGATTTAGATGTCCTCTTAATTATTGGATACATTTTATAAGATTGTCTCCAACAGTGTAAGGGAAAATATATCAATAAATGGCCAAATAGTACGTGGGTGTTGCTGTAAGTCCATCTAAATGGTTCAATGTCGGCGAAAGGATCACACATATGCAGTGGTAATTTGGCAGAATAACTACTATGAATTTTTTTTCAACATTTCTGCAAGGAATTAAAAAGAATACTTCCGAAATCAAATTTCCAGAAGAGACTAAAAACATGATTCAATGCATTCGCCATGCGTGCATTTAGACTTGATCAAGATACTAATGGGTCAATGCGGAAGTCTAATACTTCAGTATTTATTTTTTAAAAATGTCCTTTTTACTTAAAAATAAAAATAAAAATAAAAAATATTTATTTTAGATATTATATATGAAAGCATTTTCATGTATATAAATGGTTCAAATTAATTATGTGGTGCTGTGGATAAAAATATCCAGAAGGGGGTGTTTCTATCCTTCGATAGTTTATTCATTTTACATATATAGTGAAAGCAATGCTTTTTTCTCAATTACATATTGTTTTGTTTTTCATATGTTTTTTTGTTGCTTTTATATCTACCCAGACGTAAACATGAAGTGCTACTTACTTCTTTTCCTGTTCGTTGTCTCGTCATATGAGGCGCCATTGGGCGAAGTTCGAAGTTCACCTCTACCTTCGAGTTCACCTCTACCTGTGAGTAACTCTGCAGTCATTACATAAACTTCAATATTTTATAATTAAACGAAATAAGCCATCGAACCCATTGTTGATCTTTGATTCGTTTCCGAAACTTGTTTTTACTCTACAGAACACCAAAAGTTTGCATGTTTGGCAGAAAACCAGATATTTAATTTAAAACAACGATGTGTATGAAGACTTTTTTAAAAACCTTTCAAAATCATTTTGTTTTGTAAATTGCTATAGACACAAACTGAACCGCTTACAAGCCTTCCAGACGTTGAACCAACAGATAACGAAGGACCAGCTCAAAGAGACTTAGAACCTGAAGATGAGGATGAACAAGTTCCCCAGAACAAACCAGCTCAAAGAGACTTAGAACCTGAAGATGATGATGAACAAGTTCCCCAGAACAAACCAGCTCAAAGAGACTTAGAACCTGAAGATGAAGATGAACAATTTCCGCAGAACAAACCAGCTGAAAGAGACTTAGAACCAGAGGATGAGGATGAACAAGTTCCCCAGAACAAACCAGCTCAAATAATTGGAACCTTAAGAGGAGGATGAACAAGTTTAATAATCACTGTTAAAATTTGATTTTTTAATAAATTCAAAAAATACGTATCTGCTTTTCAAAATTTCTTTTTATTCATAAATAAACGAAATATATCGAGATAACAAACAGTATTCATTCTCAAAAGTTCATTAAACAATACAAAACAGGAGCAGAGCAAACACGTACCTAGGAAACATTAGAGGTGGGATCAGTTGCCGTGGAGGAGTGAGCATCCCCTGCCGACCGGTCACAACAAAACATTCCTTTTAATTAATGTTAGTAGCCCTCCTGGCCCTGAAATTGAGATCATCGAAAATTTCGTCTATTCATACCGCCATTTTGGTTTGCAAGATAATTCGGTCTAATGTGATTCAAGCAGATGTAAACTACGAGAGTACTTGATAGAGAACTCTAAAGTAAGGAATTGTTTGAAATATAGCTTTTTTGCTATTGAGTAAAGAATTTGGACGACTTAATGCAGAACCAAGCGCTAATTTTTGTGCGCAATAAGTATACAGTTTTTTCAATGGGTGGCATTGTAGCTCTCCGGTCTGTCAAAATATTTTTTCGGAGAGCTACTGTTCTGCAGCTATTGTAAATAATGGACTAATAATTAGTTTGACAAGTGTCACTCAAGATTTGACTCAATGATGAATTGTATTTACTGAAAAGGTCATTGTATCGACCAAAGAACTTACGAAATGATGACTTTAAAACAAGACTGCTGATATCCTTGTTTATTCAACTTGTGTGTCAATAATTTACCTCATTTTAAAAATTGCACATACGTACATGTAGAGCATGCTCTTGCGTATGAATCAACTGAAAGATATAAACTCCGTATGCAGGTGATGAAGGTATATTATTGCAGCATAAGTAAGGGAAGTTGACGACTGACGAATAATAAACGCCGTACAGGTTTTTAAACAAGCACTTAGAACAACAATGATAAAAACAATGGTCTAATTGATTTATACTGTCTTTTGGTTTTAGCTCACCTGTGAGCTTTTCTGATCACCCGTTGTCCATCCGTCAGTAAACTTCTTTTTACATTTTCAACTACTTCTCTAGGACCGATGGGCCAATTTTAACCAAACTTGGTACAAAGCATTGGAGTTTAAATTGTAAATATATAAGTCCACCCCACCCCCTTACAAAAATATTGAAAAGCATCCTCGGGTGATGTAGATACAAATGTGTTCAAAGCATCTGTCTGGGGGTAAGAGGAGATAATCAAGAAAAGATGAAAATAAGGTGGAGTCATTAAAAAATCTTCTCAAGAACCATTGCCAGAAAAGCTTAATTTATATAGAAGCCATAGGGTAGGTCTGGGACACAATAAGGAATCCAATTTTTACAGTGAAATACACATGTGTACAGGAAAAATCGTCTCATGAACCACTGGGTCAGGAAAGATCAAACTTTTGTGAAAGCATCCTTGGGTTGTTCATGACCCCTTGGGGTAGGGCAGGGTAACAATAGGGGATCCAAGTTGTACATCGACATATATTGAAAAAAAATTAATTAAAAAACTTCTCAAGCACTACTGGGCTAGAAAGGAGAAACATATTTGGTAGCATCCTGGGGTAGTGTAGATTTTTAATTGTCCAAATCATGACCTCTAGACATAGCTAGGGTGGGGCCACAACAGGTATTATAAATGGAAAATTCAGTGAAGAACGGTATGGTTAACGTTATTCAGGTGAACGATGTGACCCATGGGCCTCTTATTTCACATTTTAGACTCAATATCAGGCATATTTTAAGAATCATTTGTGTTTCTCAAGCATGTGTTTACTCATAATTTATAAGTGGACAAAAGGGTCATTTATACGACGGCGTATTTTTGCAATATTGACAATGTAGAGAAAATTTTAAAAATAGTTTTTACGATATAGAAAATCGTTTTTACGATTTAGAAAGTCGTTTGAACGATTTAGAAAATCGTTTGTACGATTTAGAAAATCGTTTGAACGAATTGAAAAATCGTTTGAACGAATTGAAAAATCGTTTGAACGAATTGAAAAATCGTTTGAACGAATTGAAAAATCGTTTGAACGATTTAACAAATCGTTTGTACGATTTAGAAAATCGTTTGTACGTTTGTTTCATACTTGGATATTTTACTTGAAAAAGACTGGTGATCTAGCAACCGGGCTCTATGATGGGCGTGATGACTTTGGCTTTTCTATCGTCAACTTCCCTTACTTATACAGCAATGTGCCATCATCGCCCGGATACGTGGCGTTCATATGTCTCAATTGATTCGATGCACAAGAATGTGCTCTTCGTGTTGACAATTTCTAAAACGGGGTAAATTATTGACAAACAAGTCGATGATACAAGAATATCAGCAGCCTCGTTTAGAGTCATCATTTGGGTTCTTTGATCGATACAATGACCTTGTCAGCAAATACATTTTACTATTGAGTCAAATGCTGGCTGACGTTTTTCATACTTATTGTTTATCCATTGTTTATATACTGAAGTGACGACGGATTTTTCCCGTTGTTTCCCGATCATGACAAGGAGCACACGGCGGATGAGACCGGTCAGCAGGGGATGCTCACTCCTCCATGGCACCCGATCCCACCTCTGATGATTAAGAGGTCCGTTTTTGCTCTGATATATTTTGAATTGTTTTATGGACTTTGATATTGAATACTGTTCGTTATGCCCATATCCACCATTGATCAATTTTTCTCTGTCATTCGACGTGTCATTCATTAAAACTATGCGTGGATGTGCAAGGTTTTCTACTACGCTTCTTCTACATGTAATAACAAGAAATAAAAATTGTAAAAACGATTTTGTAAATCGTACAAACGATTTTCTAAATCGTTTAAAGAAAATCGTTTAAACGATTTTCTAATTCGTTCACTTGATTTTAAAAATCGTTCAAACGATTTTCTTAATCGTACAAACGATTAAAAAAATCGTACAAACGATTTTTAAAAATTTTTCTCCACATTGTCAATATACAACTGTCGTTCATTTAAGAGTTTCTGGCAATTAAGTTTTTCATCTACTTGTCCAGAAAAGTTTTAAATGGGTATCATTTGATATATTTTATAAGCAATCAAATGTGAAACTAGAGGTACTGTGAGCAATGAGCTCACTAAATGATTTCCCTCCCCCGCCTCATCGTCTCAAGCCACGGTCCGGAGTCCGCATATAGCTCTCTCTCCTTCAGAATGGGAGAGGATCGTACATTTTGGCCGTGGTTTGCGACGATGTCCCTGCCTCCCATATGGTTGTAATGGCAAAGTCAATGTTTTGCATGCGCACTGGGGGACCCGAAATAAATGTAAAATCAAAAAGTAAAATATAAGGTGCACAATGGCATTATGTAAAGAAGAATCTGTGAAAGGATCATTAAATTGTATTCAGTAGTGTAGGAGGAGTTGCGGACAAGAGACGGATACCCTTCAATATTTTAGAAAAAATGGCCGTGCCAGTGTTTTGCTTTGGGAAGTATCTATTAGTGCCATTTGCACCTCATATTTTACTTTTTGATCAGACACATATTTGGGATTTCCCGAAACAAAACATGGGCACGGCCATTGTTTTCTATGTAATAGAGATGGGTACCCATCTCTTATCCGCAACTCTCCCTATACCAGTGAAAAAAAAATGAATGGTCCTTTCACATACTCTTTATTACATAATGCCATTATGTACCTCCTATTTTGATCTGACACTTATTTCGGGTCTCTTATTGCAATACATGGACTTTGTCATTGTAACAATATGGGAGGCGGGGGTATCCGTTAGTGAGCTCATTCTCACAGTACCTCTAGTTTGCTCCTGGAACCAGAGGTAAATTGATAGCGATTCTAGATCCCAACAAGCACCAACAGCTGAAAAGTACACACTACATCAAATACCTCTAATTCTGAGTGCTGACACGTAAGGGTGCATATAAAACGTGCATATAAAATCAGATCATGAGTGAACATCTTAATAAAAGTACACTGCAGAGGACAATTCTGAGGAGCATCGTGTGTGTTCTAATACCTGTATAAACGTAGCGCAATGTGTTACAATGGAATTAGTTTATAAGGACTGCTCAAGCTCAAGCTATAGTTTTTCTGATCACCAGTTTTCCTTTGTTCGTCTATCTGTCTGTCTAGCTGTCCGTCCATCTGTAAACTCTTCACATTTTCAACTATTTTCAACAACTAGGCCATCCTTAATAAATTGTTTGTTTGGAATTGCCGCCTGAAGGGTTTCAGAAACAGGGAGGAAGGGAAATTATTATTTTTTTCATTGAAGATTGATTTAAAATTTTGGTTAAAATCTCAGAAAACAGTATACATGGTGTAAATACATCTTCTGACTTTAAAAAAAAAGTATCTACCATCAACAAAGAAACCCAGTTTTGCATAGATCTGACACTATATTTCAGTGTTTTGTATGACCGGTACATGTGATACATGTAATGGGCAAAAAAAAATTGATTAAATAAAAATTAAAATCTTCCTACTTTTGGTCAATAATTCTTTTTAAGGAGAGGGCACTTCAATGAGGCGGGAGGCAATTCCAAACAAACTATAATTTAATTTTGGCCCCACTTAGCCAATTTTAACCAAAGTTGATTCAAAACATCTAACATTCTAAAATGTTGAAATTATAGGTCTATTTCCTTCCATTGGAAGGAGGATTATCAATAAAAGAGAAAACTTAGTGGTGTCATTTTAAAAAAAATTCTCTCCAAGAACCACTGGATCAGAAAAGTCGGAATTATGTAGAGGCTTTCTAAGGTAACGTATAGATTCTACATTGTTATAATCAATGCCCCCAGGAGTGGGGAAGGGCAACAATATGGACTTAAACATTTGCATTGAAATATATTGGAAAAATCCCTGAAAATCTTCTCAAGAATAATTTGTCAGAAAGACTGAAGCTTCATGAGGCATTTTAGATTCTAAATTGTTTGATAAATTGCCTCCAGAGATAGCGTGGGCCACAATTGGGAATCAGTTCTACATTGAAATATTTAGAACCACTGTATACAAGTAAAGCTGAAACTCATATGATGAATCTTAAATTCAGAAAGTGTAAACCTCAAATTGTTTAAATCATGGCCCCTAATATAGGCTTAAGGTGGGGGCCACAATTGGGGAATCAATGTATTACACTTTAAATATTGAAATGTATTACTATAGAAAAAATCTGCTCAAGAACCATATGACCAGAAAGATCTAAGTGAATTTTTCCATATTGTAGATTTTTAATCATTCAGCTCATGGTGTCCTGTTGTTAGGGTTAAGTCATAGTAAAGAATCTAAGATTTTTATTGACATGTGAAGGGAAAATCTAAAATCTAAAACAACCTTCTT
>PRKT01000072.1:610528-649199 GCA_003671525.1 Saccostrea glomerata
TCACAACTGTAATTTAGATGAATTTGTGAAATATCTCACACCGGAGAACATTTATATAAATCGAATAAAAAAGACAAGATTCTCAAATACGCAAAGACTGGACATAGACAGTCAATGTACTTTTTTGAGGGCCATGAGATTTGCAGTGATTCTAGAGCATTTTGCTTTGGAGTTAAGAAGTAAGTGGCTAATTTTAAGTCGCAGGTTCAAATACCAATGAGGAACGTTGAAAACGGTCCTTCAAAAGTCGCCGAAGATGCTTGTCTTAAATAAGACCCCCACTGCTTAATTGCAAAAAAATGCGTAGTATGTCTAAATTTGGAGCAATAGGGAATTGTTCAAATGTCCCAACAAATCTCGAAGGGATTAAAAGCAAAGAAACAACCAATCTTTAAGGGTCTAATTAAAGAAAAATACACTGGACGTCTCAGGAAGCTGAATTATGATTTCAAAACCATTTGGAAAGCGTATTTAAACAATATTTAAATGAACCAAACCGAATCTACAAATGATAAAAATGCTAGATATAAAACGATGTCATAGTCACGAAGTTTAACCCGTAAATAAAGGCATGAAAAAGTACAATTGAATTATATTTATCAGGATGAATAGGCAGACATATTTACAACAACTTCTACGATTCCATAATGGCATATAGTAAACATAGGAACATAGATGAATTGTTTATTAGAGCAAAAGTCAAATTAAATAAAATGCAGTGAAATTGAATGATGTGGTCAATAGGTGGGCCCCTCATCTGCTCATGAGGCTGGCCTTTCCATGTATTACGTACCTTATATTCAAAGATAGGCTTGTTTGTTTGTTTGTTGTTTACCGTCCCTTTCGAAAATTTATTCACTCACATGGAGACGCCAAGACACGTCCGAAACACTCTTAAATAGTCATGGTAAATTTTATTATCGAATTGCTTTAAAACTGAAGAATTCCACTTAACTAAAAGCATAAGATTGAGACATCGCCGTTGTTTTATGAAGAACTACTTCTCTGTAATCACATCTGGGCACTGTTTTGTTTCCATCAAATGCTTGAAAATCACAGTAGAACAATGTTGGCCGTTCTAATAAAAACTGATTTTGATGAAATTGTATTTTTTAAAACTTGGTTGACAATACAAAAAAATTTTAATCATCGTATTTAAAAAATCTTTTCAGTAGGCGCAATTTAATTGGGTCGGTCGCGTTAGGGGAAACAAAGGTATTTTTTATTTTGGCCCAATGGGCTTTTTCTCGTTGGTTATAACGAGAAACTTTCGTGATATAACGCCAAAGTTACGCGTTTATTTGCGAAAGTTTTGCGTTTATATAAAATACATTATTTTTATTATTCTACGAAAATGAGCTCATTGGGCTTTCGTGTATTAGTACTTACATGCATTTGGTCAAAAAATTTAAACCGTCTATTCCAATAACACAATATGTATGGCACGCCAAATTCACAAAAATGAGCTAAACATAGTTTCACAGTTGATAAACTAGGTTTGTCGACTGTAAACTATAGTTTACAAACCGTAAACTATAGTAAACGAATCGTTAAGTATAGTTTTCATCTGTAAAACTATATTTAACAGTTGTTAACTAAAGTTTACGTATGCTAATCTAAGTTTTTTGTCTGTAATAAAACGTTAACAATACACTAGTGTAGATTTTGTTGGTTTACAATTTGTTAAGTATAGATTTCATCTGTAAAACTATATATTTAACGGTTGTTAACTATAGTTTAAGAATGCTAATCTAAGTTTATCTGTCTGTAATAAAACGTTAACAATAGATTTCGCTGATAAACATACATGTAGATTCACGTCTGTAAACTATAATTTACGATCGTTAACTATAGTTAAGAGTTGTAAACCATAGTTTACATCGTGAAACTGTATTTATCAGATAATCTAAGTTTTGCAATCGCAAAATTTAATGATTGTTTTGGTGTAAAGTATAGTTTACGGTTGTGAAACATAGATTATCGCGTTAACTATAGTTTACAGATGTATATGGCACGCCAAATTCACAAAAATGAGATAAACCTAGTTTCACAATTGATAATCTAGGTTTGTCGACTGTAAACTATAGTTTACAAACCGTAAACTATAGTTAACGATTCGTTAAGTATAGTTTTCATCTGTAAAACTATATTTAACGGTTGTTAACTATAGTTTACGAATGATAATCTAAGTTTATCTGTCTGTAATAAGCGTTAACAATAGATTTTGTTGATAAACATAGATTCACGTTTGTAAACTATAGTTTACAATCGTAAACTATAGTTAAGAGTTGTTAATCATAGTTTCACAAATCGTGAAACTATATTTATCAGATCGTTAACTATAGTTAACGGTTTGTAAACTATAGTTTACAAATCGTGAAACTGTATTTATCAGATAATCTATGTTTTGCAATCGCAAATGATTGTTTTCGGTGTTAAGTATAGTTTACGGTTGTGAAACATAGATTATCGCGTTAACTATGGTTTACAGATGTGAAATATAGATTAACGTTGTTAACTATAGTTTACAGTCCGTAAACTATAGTTTACAACCGATAAACCTAGTTTATCGATTGTGAAACTATGATTATCTCATTTTTGTGAATTTGGCGTGCCATAGATGTAAAATAGATTAACGTTGTTAACTATAGTTTACAGTCCGTAAACTATAGTTTACAACCGATAAACCTAGTTTATCGAATGTGAAACTATGTTTTGCTCATTTTTGTGAATTTGGCGTGCCATAAATATCCAGGAAACTCACTCATATGACCTCACTAATCTTGATAACTTACAATTATCTTTAATTTCCTCAAACGCTTTTCTCTAACCTTTCCAACATTTTCCTGGTAATTCAATTGCAAATATGTTTTGTTGTCTTGTTTCATTGCTGACTTTAAATTGATTTTATCAATATGTTTCTCTTTGCATAATGTTTGATAGGAAACAAATTACAACATGAGGGATATGAAAGAAAGCGAAAAAACATTTTATGTAATTTAATTCATCAAAAATATTGAATTAAATTGTTCTAAATTATTGTCGGATTGAATATGAACAGTGATGAATGGTCTTCAACCGCCTAGCTAAAGGTTTAATTTCTATACTTATAAATACGTTAACATCCACAAATTAATTGTCATACAATTAATTGATAGATTAGATATCTAAGGGGGCCATCTCCGATTTTTAATCTGATATTTTCTAGAGAGAGCCCCCCCCTCCAAAAGAAGAGGGCTACATTTTTGCAGGTAGGGGGTGGGGCCGGTCTGGAATTTGCAATTATTAAACCTAGCCTGGTCCCCTGCCCCGAAATGGGATTAAGACTAGTAGCTGCAATAATGTAGTCCTCTCCAATTTTTAAAATTTGATATCCCCAAAAAGAGTAAAGGGTTACATTATTGCAATTAGATTTAGACGTTTGGGAAAGGAATTAAACGGTTTTTTCTCTCTTTTTTTACAGGGGTGCCCCCCTCCCTGGGAAAAAAGATCTTGATCCGCGTCTGAAAAAAACAATGTTTGGAACCTTTTGGAAGACCCTAGACCCGATCGTATCATAAATCAACCCACTTCAATTTTTAGCATGCTTGACATAATTTTCCGCAAGAAAAACATAATTGATTTTTTTTAGTGTACATTAACAGATCTTTTTACATCGGGATCGAGATTCTGCGCAGAGGAAGTTCGTATAGCCTTTTTTCCGCTATTGGCGCACATGTGGCGATGTCGGAGGCCGGCGAGAAGCTGAGTAAAAGGTTGTTAAGACTAGAATATAGTTTATCCATTCTTACTTTGATAGTAGCAAGTCCTAAACAACGTGGACTGTTTCCACATATTATGTTTAACGGCACTTCTCCTGAAATTGTGAATATCATTCTGGCTGTGGCTAATAACACAAAAAGAAAACTTTTGAAATTGTTTATTTTTCAGAACGTGTTATATTGATTAGATATTACAATATTGACCATCATTTTTTTATAGAAGTTTTAATATTTGATTATATGTAGATTTATAGGTGCATTTTAAATTGCAGAAATATATTCATTATCATACAAGTTAACTTTCAGAAGATTGCATCATTCATTGTTTACATTTTAAAATTGTTTTAATCATGTCTTAGACCATTGAGACTTTTTTCGCATAGATTTGCCTGTACAAAAATAGATTCAGAATTGCATCATCCCTAGCAATGTTTACGTTATAAATGCTATTGAAACTTGAGCCCTGAAATATTTTTCTTGAAATTATGGCAGACAACAGCAAGTAAACTAACTGGGGATTAAAAAAAAATTGATTCATATGAGGTGTCTGAATTAGTATTTAGTATTACAAGCTATTTTCAAGCTACAGTATATGGCCATAAATGAGTCATACTGCATTTTTTTTACGCTATATGTACATTTCATTGAAAAACCAAATTTAATTTTAAAAAAAACTTGTTGTAAGGTCAATTTTAGATCAATTTCCATGATGTTTTCGCTAAATCATGCAGAATTGTTTATTTTCTAGTCTTAAAATGCTAAACAAAATGAAGAGCCTCAAAGCTTTTATTTCACACTTGACCTGCACAATGACAATAGATAAAATTGTTTTTGAAATATTGTGAAGAAACTGCAAAGAATTCTGCATTTTATGGTTTTTTGGTCATACAAAATGAGCAACAAATAACACTGCAATAATGTTGTAGAAAAATGTATATACTGAAAAATAAAATGGACAGATACTGTAGCATTTTACTCTCTTTGGGAAAAAAATCAATGTAGTCTTTAGATTTTTTTAACTTTCAGTTTTGTATATTTTGAATAGGATAAGAAAATGAGATCCTAGATGTTTAAAAGTCAAATAGGCATATTGAAAAATGAATGGTCTTCAAAAGATATCATTTTGTGTCCTTCGGACCTTGAGGGCTACAGAGAGGGTGTACAAATTCCACTCCATGGACAGCAGAACTCTGTTCAGCAGAGATTCTACAAAATATTTTCACACTTCTGTAGGCTTGCATCTCTCAAGGTAATCCAATAGCCCATCATTACTTTGAGCATGTAAATCTGTGTTCCTCTGTTGTGTTGGTGTTGAATAGTCTTTAGAACTAGATTATCTCTCCATTTAATAGGTATTGAAAGGATATTATAAATTGTAATAAAATTCTAAGTCCTTGGCTTTCACTTAAAAAGTAAGAATGAACTGAAATACAAAATCATGTATGTTTTATGTTGGACTATTAGTCTATTAAGGTATTATGATGATTGACAAAGCATCTTGAACAGGACTTGAAATTTATATTTTAACAAGTTAGATAATTTCAAATCAACATTCTTTAAAACAAAGCAAAAAAAAATCAACACATGCTGACACTAATTTTGTAGTGTACATGTACTTACATTTTTGTGTGTGTCTAAAAGCAAACCTTATTATATGTTCTGGTTTAAATGTCATCATCAGTGACACAAAATGAATCTGAAGGCCTTTCATTTACAGTATTAAATTCATTAACATCAATATTATTTCCACATTAGTAAACATTAAACTTTAAAAATTTAAGTTTTCAAATACTTTTATTCTTAGTGAGCAGAAAAGGAGGCTAAAAGCCGAGAAGAAGGCTAAAGAGAAGGCAGAGAAGCTAGCTAACCAGCCCCCACCCCCAACCAAAGCCAAAGATGATTCTGATAAGACCAAGCCACAAGATGAGGAGGAGATTGGTGATCTGGTAGGTGATTTTATGGACTTTCACATTTTGAACAGTCTGAAAAAAGTCCCTTAAATTATACAGTATAATCTGCTAACAATTCCCTTTAGGAATATTTTGCTCTGAGATCCAAAGCTGTAGCAGACCTGAAATCTAAGGGGAACAACCCATACCCTCACAAATTCAATGTGGAAGTATCATTGACAGAGTTCATAGACAGGTATAATGATTGTGAAGCAGGGACGGTATTGGAGGAAGAGGTCAGCGTTGCAGGTGTGTGTAGCTTTTAATAGATCTATTCTGTAATAGAATTTAGTCCTGAGCTAGTTTAAAATATCTGTATCTAAGAATAAGACTCCAAGAGGACTTCTTTGCTACTTTGAGGAGGCCTTTATAAAATTTTTGCTTCAAAACTGTCTGAGTGAAAGCTTTTCTGTCTGCCAGATCGACATATTTTTGCACTAAATTATAATGTGTTCTCCTTGTATGAAAATTAAGGTAGACTATTGAGCACTTTATATTTTTCCAAAAAAAAAAATCATGAAAATTGATAAAAAACAAAAATAAAAAATGCCTATCTTCTTTTTTCCATTGTACATGGGTTTAATCAAAATTAATAGTGAACTAACTTTATGTGTCATTTTTGATTTAGAATTAAAAACAATAATGAATTAAACTGTGTTTTAATTTCTGATCTTCCTTCAGATAAAAGGTCACATTTGGCTTGTATTGTGCCTTGTCCTTTCTATCAGTGATGTTGCTTTCCATTTCAGGCAGAATACATGCCAAGAGAGAGTCCGGACCCAAGCTTTTATTTTACGACCTCAGGGGGGAGGGGGTCAAAATTCAAATCATGGCCAACGCCAAGTAAGTAAGATGATGATAAAGTAATGTTTTGAATGAAATGTTGAGCATACATGGTTGAAGGAATTAAAAAACTTGACACAATTAAAGAAGGCCCTGATAAAGCCCTGTCTAAAGAAAGTTAAAAGTGTACTACAAAATGTACAGTAACATTAAGAACAGAAAACAGCACATAAGGAAGGGATGTGGAACAGTAATTGTATGTTGTGAGAATTATAGATAATGAAACAGAGAGACAGACATACATACTTAAAACTTCTTACAATAAAAAACTATTGGACATTATATAACATTAGAGATATATTCATAAAAACAAGTAGAAAAGGTGTGATATTACTCCAAAATTTATTTGTCTTTCTCTTTTGATAAGTATGCATGCAAAATTTGAAAACATTGAGTTGAAAACTATCTTGGTTATTGTGTCACAATAAAAATGTTGACAGACAAAAGGAGATAGACATACTTCAAAATTAATACACTGTATGTGTCTCTCTTGGCCATTGCTTTCGATATAAAAATTTGAAATAGTTGTGATGGAACCTGAGAGATTGCTTCATAGTGGTTATACAGATAGACAAAATGATATACGAGGGTGATCCAAAAGTAATGTCACAACTTGGATAAAATTGCTATAAATCGACGTAAAGCAACAAAATTATACATAATGGAGGCTTTATTTATTTCAAATCAGACCTGAAAAATTTTAAGGAATGTGTTGTATACTTTTCAAAATATCGGATTTTAAACAGTGTGCATTTATGGTAGTGACTAGTCGCCGCACCTAAATATAATGTCATATGACGGATACGCTCCGTCATACTTTTAAGCGTTTCCAATTCGTTCCTTTAAAAAAATATTTGTGATTGGCAAACACTTTCACCAGTTCAACTTTTTTAAAGAGTTCTTGGTACCATTATACACTCACTCATTTCATGATTAAGCCCTCTGTCAAAATTTTTTGAACAGTAGCAAAGACAAACTTAGAAATTCACAAATGCATGTCACTCTATACGTCCGTCTTTTTTTGACGTCAGACACCATTGTATGTTTCCGTCTGATCTCCTATCTTTTGGTCTTTTTGTCCTCTGCTGATCATTCAGTGACCAATCACCCGCCCAAAATTGCTGAAACCATCTATTAACATGTCTCTTATTTAGATTTTTTTATTCTGTAAATCTGATTAATTAATGTTATTGTCGCTTGTGATGATTCAAATACAATGAAGCGCATTGAAGTGGTAAAATTTCTTGTTTGAGTGGAACGTTTTGAGCTATCTTTAGAACGTTGCTTGTCATACAATGACACGCCCATTTCTTTAGAAAGGAAAAATCGGTCAAATGCTTCATTCGAAAACCTGTAGAACAGGTATTCCATAAATATAATATCCAATCAAATTGACGGTCTACATAAACACAGAGTAAGCACGTGTTCGACCAATACATGTGTTATGGTAACTCCAATAAACAGGATAAATTCATAATTATAAAAAATTTGTTGCAATACGTGTTTTACAGACGCTGGAACTCTCTAAATCTCTCTTATATCTTTAAAAATCTCCATTTCACTGTAACTCATGTTGCTTGTCGCAAAGAGTGGGGTGTCCTAAAACATTACGACGAATATGTCTTGTTCGTTTCTATAGAAATGGGCGTGTCATTCTGTAATAATTGGCGTTCAAAACATGACTCAGAACGTTTCATCCAAACGGAAAATTTTACCACTTCAATGCGCTTCATTGTATTTTGAAGCAACAAATGCATTACAACTAGTCCAGCCGTTTTTTCCCACTTCAATAATCCCTTTGTTTAATATAACAGAGTAAAACAACAATGTTTATGATCACAAATACAATGCCGTCATTTAAATTTCAATTAAAGACTAGAAAATGACGAGAATTGTGTTTATTAAAAAAAATGGGAGATTAAGTGCTTTTTTAGAATCTTTTTAATGTGTTTGTCTTTTTCAATCTAAAAAAAACAACTTTAAAACGTGACGTCCCGTTGTGACGCGGCGACACCCCCTATGCTTTGTTTTATGTTTTAAATATCTATAGAATAAATTCAAATAAACATTATAAAAATCAAAATTTCAATGCTAATTAGATTTATATCTGTGCATCTTTTGGTATATTGTTTTTGATAATATGACGCCAAATATAAAAGATATGGACACTGTGACATTACTTTTGGATCAACCCTCGTAACAGCATTGTGAAGGGCTTCTAATTTCATGCAGGACCCTCATAAACCTGTTGCAAAGAAACAAATATCTATTGACATGTCTTGTAAAAATTACTACTTCTCAGATATTTGAAATTGAACAAAAAGACGCACATATTAATTACAATGTATTTATTAATGTTCTTGTAATGTGAACATTCTGATTTTTTGTGTTTTTAGATATTACCCAACAGAGGAGGAATTCTTTGAAGCCAATGATAAAGTAAAGAGAGGGGATATAGTGGGTGTGAGGGGAAAACCAGGTAAGGATAGGGGATATAGTGGGTGTGAGGGGAAAACCAGGTAAGGATAGAATAAAGAGAGGGAATATAGCGGGTGTGAGGGGAAAATATTAATATTGATAGTGTGACCTAAAAACCACTCCGGGTACATGTTTAATACCAGAAGACTACACGAATGTATCATTACCTCAATTTTGATTCATAGCAACAAGGCATTGCTTTTGTACATATGCTCTAGCTTAAATAATCATGTATACGTTGCTCTTTCTATTGCTTGTAATATATGTTGGATTCACTTTATTTTCAACTTGTTAGAGTAGTCGCAAAAAAGATTCAAAATAGGGTGTTAAGTCCACCCATTCTTTATCTAAAGATTCTCAACATATTATTTCAGGATACTAGATGATAAATATTACATATGTTGCATATGTTTAATAGGTAAAACAAAGAAAGGAGAACTTAGTATTATTCCAACAGACATTGTTCTGTTGTCCCCCTGTCTACATCAGCTTCCCCATTTATATTATGGAGTCAGGGACAAGGCAAGTTATGGCTACACTTCCAGTATTAATTTATACAAAGTCACCTTGTAACAAATTCAGGTTTTAAAAAAAAAAGATTTTGCCTAAAACTTTCAATAATACTGTGTTATAGTGTGATTTAGTTTACAATGAAGTGTGAATTGTTGTAGGAAACTAGATTTCGCCAGAGGTATCTAGATCTTATCATTAATGAGCCAGTGCGACAAAAATTCATTGTTAGAGCAAAAATTATCAACTATGTGAGAAAATTCTTAGATGAAATGGGATTTTTGGAGGTGAGTTATCTTTCTTTGGTCTTGATATTTTTGGAATGAGAAAATTAATTGACATTTTTGTCTCTTTACTCTAAAAATCATTTTGTTGATTACAAATCAGTATATAAAATAATATTATCTGAAATATTTATTCCTTGAGTAAGATACTGTGCAATGGAAACATTTTCAATTTTAAAATGGGCTTGATTTCACTTTTTGATGCTGCACAAAACATTGCCAACATGATCTTAAAAATGTTCTTAATTTGTGTTAAGGTGGAGACCCCTCTAATGAATATGATCCCAGGAGGAGCCACAGCTAAACCCTTCATCACACATCACAATGAACTAAACATGGACCTCTATATGCGAGTAGCCCCAGAACTCTACCTCAAAGTTAGTCTCTCAAACTCTTAGTTCTTCAATTATATATTTCTTTAATATTGAAGTAGATTTCATATTTATTTTATTTTAGTGCCATTGAAAATCAGTGATGAAGTTATTTAACATTGTTCACTGGGGTTGTGATAAATTTTATGCACATCTTAAAGACATTGCCTTCTGGATCAGGCAATTCGTTTTCTTTCCTTCTTGAGTTCACATGACAAATGAAAACAATTAGTTCGATAACCTATTCTTTTGAAAATTTTCACTAAATCTCTTAACTTTTCCCTGTTTTAATTGTCAAAAACCAAGACATATATGGATTCTTAACAAACAAAAAATGTGTAATGTCTATTGTTTTTGGTAGTTGTTCCTGAATTTTTGTATGATGATATTTTTCATTTCCTTTAGATGTTGGTAGTTGGTGGTATTGACAGAGTTTATGAGATTGGAAGACAGTTCAGAAATGAAGGAATTGACCTGACCCACAATCCCGAGTTCACGACCTGTGAATTTTATATGGCGTACGCTGATTACGACGATCTGATGAAGATCACGGAATCCCTTGTTTCGGGTCAGTAAACAACTATTGATATAATTTTGTGGACTTGTAATAAATGTTTCTGATAATGAACAAGGATATGTAGTATACATAAATGTTCTCACTATAAAAAGATAAGTATGTTTAACAGACATTTTATTCAAAATTATGTTAATAACAACAAAAAATTATTTGTAGTGACTATCTCTATAGAACCTTGCAATGTATGTCACAAACCATCAATGTTTATATTAAAAATATTAACAGTAGCTGATGATGTCTTAGGATATGGGCCTGATTCTGATGATTACAGCCTACCGTATTCTGAAGCTATACCACAATTAATAAAAGTCTATAAAAGTACTCTCATCTGTGTATACGACAATAAATGTACTCTATCTTTTGTAGGAATGGTAAAACATATCACAGGGGGGTACAAGGTGACGTATCACCCCAAAGAGCCTGAGGGAGAGGAGTGGGTGGTCGACTTTACCCCACCCTTCAAACGCATCAGTATGCTGAAGGGTCTAGAGGAACGCTTAAAGGTCAAATTCCCAGACACCAAGGAATTTGAATCCGAAGGTAAATTAAGATGCAGTAAAAAATTCTCAGAAGGGGGAGAGATTGTTCATTTTCTGAAGGAAATGAATCTGTTCAATCACTTTAAATGTACTTAAATACAGCATTCAAATATGTGCATTCAAATTTTGTGCAATCTTTCTTTCCATATGATTAGCAACAGCCATAAATTAGCGCACTTAAATTTTCAAAATGACTAGTATTAGCTAAAGTCAAGTATGAGCATGTGTATGAATTATTGAATAAGTAAACCTGAAGCAGCACCAAAGACAATAAAATATGAATACTGCTAAAATAAGTACATGTATATGATTTATTTAGTGATTATTAGCAAAAGTGTTTTTAATAGCCCATAATCTTCATTTCATTCTATTAGGCACTCGTAAATTTTTGGATGACCTATGTATCAAGCATGAGGTGGAATGTAAACCTCCCAGGACAGCGGCTCGACTCCTGGACAAGGTAATGTTAATTCATAGTAAGAAACAGAGTAAATTCTTATTCATTACAATATAAATACTCTGTCACATAGAGGTTTTAGGTACAAAATTTTTGAAAAATGATCGAAACATCTCCATAGGTATAAAATGTCATTTCGGCTTGCTCTACATCAGAAGAGCTTTTGGTCAAGTGTGTATCACCATTCCCTGCGTTTACATGTATAGTGAACAATTTTTTGAACGAGACAGTAAAAAAAAACCACAGGCCTCCTATAATAGTAGGATGTTTTAACTTGAAATATTTTGACAATCTCAAATAAAACTGGTTTTTGAAAACTAAGATTTTCTGAAAGTATTAGTATGTGTAGCTGATGATGATTAAGGATATGGGCCTGACTGTAATGATTACAACTTACTTTATTTGAAGCTGCACTACTATAATTATGTTTTATGTTGTATCATGTATAATTTGCAGAGTTCAAAACTGTACAGAATCTTTTAAGGTTTTTGAACCCTTAGATACATTCCGTAACTATTACTCTTAAATGGTACCATTCTCTATTTCATAAATGTTCCCAGTTTTTGAATTTTATGCCACATTTACCAATGTTAGTTGTCATATGCATCACTTGGACTACAGCATGTACAAATATGTTTATATACTGTACATGTATTACATTAAGGATGAATAGTACACTAATCCTTGTGTAAACTTTTGAAGCTTGTAGGAGAATTCATTGAAGCAGAATGTGTAAACCCCACATACATTATTGATCATCCCCAAGTCATGAGTCCCCTGGCAAAATGGTGAGTCTATGGATTATACAGATTAAAACAGGCTGATAGCAGTTATACAGCTTTATTTTACACTTATGAAAAAATAAAACTGGATCTGATTTGATTATATTTGTTATTGTGTCATGTTTCTAGGCATAGATCTATACCTGGATTGACAGAGAGATTTGAGCTGTTTGTGTGTAAGAAGGAGATTTGTAATGCCTACACGGAGTTAAATGACCCAGTAGTTCAGCGAGAGAGATTTGAACAACAGGCAAAGGTGTGGAATATTGTAATATAGATGTACATTATAGATTGTTATAGTAATATTTAAATGTATTCCATCATTGTGTCAAAATAGTCTCAGTTTAAGAAGAAATGAATCATTGAAACATTGTTTTATTAGTGGTGGGCTCATTTAAAAAATCTTTTTCACATATATTTCCCCCTAAGGATCCTCTGTACACTTCTATATTGTACTCTGTACACAGTTCTAAAATCTATTATTTTCATGGGTTCAAGTGTTCAAAAACAAGGGGAAAACCACACAGCAATCAGTGTATAATTATAGGATCTACAATGTATATCCTTTAATAGTCAATTTCTACATTTGTAAATACTTTGGTTTGGTTCGTACATATTTTATTGTATAAATAATGTACAAATGGTTTGAACACAAGTTCTAACAACTTAAAAGGTTCTCACCCCCTTTTGTAAATTCTTTTTACAAGTTATCTCTAACTGCTTCTTACAATAATGTGTGTGGTGTTTCAGGACAAAGCAGCAGGAGATGACGAGGCCATGTTTGTAGATGATAACTTCTGTACGTCACTGGAGTATGGCCTGCCCCCCACTGCAGGATGGGGGATGGGGATAGACAGACTGACCATGTTCCTCACTGATTCTTACAGCATAAAGGTACATTTAAAAAAAAACTAAAGATATATTAACAGCATAAAGGTATATTACAGAAACATTGAGACAATTCCTGCAGCTCAGTTGTAAAGAAATTTAAGTTAAAATATCTCCATCATGTAGCATTAAACTTTGGCAGAAATGCCTGCAAGAAATGTTCCGTTCTAATAGAATGGGTACAGAGATCAATCTAGGCTATGAGGGTAATTAATGTACAGGTATGTTTATAGTTATTAGGGCCCCTCTCTGAGTCTGTAGGTGCCCTAAAGTGATCAGTCTCTCTCTCCATCCATGATAAAGTTTTGTCATTCATTTATTAACCTTTAGGTAAAACTCACCTATATTCTTAATAATTTTTACACCCTGCACCTTTGTTCTAGGGAGAATGATAAGTGTTTTATCTGATTGTGTTTAAATGCTTGATACTGATACAAACTTTAATTATTTCAATTTTTGTACAAATTTAATACTTCTTTTAGAGGTTAATTTGTGGACCTTTTCATGAAGATTTTTTTGTCTAATGCTTTTGTATTGATGTTTACAATTTTTAATTTGCAGGAGGTGCTGCTTTTCCCTGCCATGAAACCTGACATCACCAAGAAATCAGGAGATGATCAGGACAAACAGAACCCAGGGCCTACCAGCTGACCAGGCTAAAAATAGAACAGACTCAGCTGAGAAATCTGTCCACAAAGACTTGACAGTTTTATCTATTTATTTGTGTCACTGCACTGTGCAGATCTTTGGTGTACTTTGTTACATAAAAACAGTTATAAAGGACAGAATGTTTTTGACTTTTGTTTACTTACTGTCTGCATGTAGTTAAATTGTAGGGTTGTTGCATAGATAAGAAAAAAGACAGAGATTACGTTTTTTTAAATTCATTAGCACCTGCAAAGTAAGCAGTTCCTTAAACAGTTAAAGGCACAATATTTTAGTAATTGAATATGAATTGGTGCATCGTTGTCCGTGCCAAAGCAGCTTATTAGGTCACCTGAATCGCTATCTTGCTATCTGTTCCATCGTGGGTTTAACATTAAAACATTTTCAGCTTTTGCTCTGAAACTGCTCAACCAATTTCAACCAATTTTGGCATATAGCATCAATGAGTGAAGGGGAACAAAAATTATGAATTTCATGGTCCCTGCCCCCATAGGGCCAGAGGGGTGGGGCAAAACCACTAAAATTAATGCAATATTTAAAAATCTTTACTCCTGGGCATAATGCAGTCAAACTGTTTAAATGATTATTATGAGCATTGAGCCTTTTACCAAAATTGTGAAATTCATGGCCCTAGGGTAAGGGGTTCTTGTGCTAGGGCCAGGCTCTGTTGAATATTTAGAGATGTTTCACATTTTGGAGTTGTACTTGAGAAAACTGTGATAGCAAACTGACAACTAAACTTGTCAACTACCCGTAACTATGTACCGGTAGTTCTTTACCATTATCACTTGCGTATTGGATTTATGTCTCCCAGTTAATTCATTACGCTGGAGAATGTTGAACATGCATTTGTAAAAATAACAATAAAACCAAAGGCTTATGACAAATAAGTTGATGACAGAAGGATATAAACAATCTGTATAAAGTCTACATTTTGAAAATTATTAACACGTTTACAATAATCTTATTTATGATACGATCCATTGTTAAGTTGAATGTTGACTGCCTTACATACAAACTGTTAGGCTTTTTTCCCACACTAATTGTATACATATTTCCCCTTGACAGGATCCTGATAAGGGGCACACAATAGGCCAAGTGGAGTCAAAGGCAACTTACTTGCTATTTAAACAATTTTTAGATTTTTCTCTGGAAAAATACAACAACAAAAACCAGATATGAAATAATTATGAATAATGATCTTTTGATTTTGAAACCATATGGGGGGAGGGGGGTTAAAGATTATCTGACGTGCAATGAAAACAAAAACGCGTTACCTAAATCCAGTCAGAGGAGAACTTTTTTTTGACACTGGAGAAACAAAAATTTGAGTAATCAATATAAAGTGTATAATTATGCACAGTATACCTTGATTTTTATTAAACAGTGTGTAAGATGTTTAATAATTAAATTTTTACAATCGATACTACGTAATACTAATTTTTTTATTTTTATATAAAACACCTTAATTGTACACTGTAAAGTAAATCAAAGGCTTAACGATAATCTATAATGATACAATATACTTTTTCTCTTAAATAAATACAAGTAGATCAGCGGGAAACTTTTAATTAGAACTCAAATCAATAAAACCAATATCTAGAAAAAAACCTCTTGAATTCTTGAAGTTCTCCTTCACTACTGTTAATAATTTAGCGAGGAGTAAAGAAAAAGGCTCGGTAGAACATTTACAAGAACCCGCTATGTATCTTTGTAAGGATTTTTATGAAGTTTCGGTATGCAATATAGTCTTATATAGATATGGTAAAGTTATTCAAAATCATTTTGGTTCTTTGGAATATTAAAAAAAATATTAAAAACTGACATGATTTTGAAAAATTTTCTCCTTAGAAAGGGAACTATGAGTATAGTACAATCCTCTGGGATCCTTGGACTTTCAGTAAGGTGTGGAATTCTCGACGTTACATAATTAGCGTCTTCAAATTAAACGGCTTTCATTCACTGTTGAAGTATACATGGGATAGATATTCGGGCGAATGTCAACGAGTGTAGCAAATACATGTATCCAATAATTTAACAGCATCTCGTACGGCAAAGAGGTGGGCTTAAGTCGTATCATCGTTGTCAACAACAATTTAAAGTTTCCTATGTTTTTAATTTCTAATTCATCAATGAGAATCTATTCGCCATTTGAGAGACGCTAATTACGTAGCGCCGAGATTGCCACACATTACTGAAAGTTTAAGGATGACTGAGAATTGTACCAAGTTGGATTACCACTTGTAGAACTAAATCCTAGTTCCTGTAAAATGCAAACAAAGACAATGTTGTTTCCTGCTTTGTCAGCATGGACCAGTCCGCACTGATTGTGTAATCTATCTATTTCTTCTTATATTTTTTCACTTCTGGATTATTGAATCAGAAGGATAGATGGTTTTCACATTGCTCCTCAATCGCTTAATGCGCGATTCTAACATATACATCTAATATATATTTAATCCATTCGGACAAAGTGTGAAGGTCCTCTTTTTCATATCTGGCACATCTCCTGGCGTAATCTTCTACAGAATCCATAATATTTATGAATTACGACGCCAGTGGAAGGATCAGGGTTCTGTTTATTTTTTACCTTTTAATATTACTGATCTGATTTCCTCATTAAATATTTTTACATTACCAATTATAAGATCTCCAGCAGGACCACAGTTATTGGGTGAAAACGATGGAGGATTACTAATATGTTTCAGATATTCGATAGCCAGACCGTGAAGGATTCTTGTTTATGAACTAATAGTTAAAAAGTTTGGAAGCAATAGTTGATGTGCATAGGTGTGATACAAGGTGTAGTCTTTTACTTGAATTGTAGTGGAATACGAGATTTGTCCCAAGATTATAAACTGAAAACGGACTTTTAAGTCAAAATTTAAAATCTGTATTACTTTTGATTTAATTTTGATAACAAAACAAATTTTACCATATCTTTAAATTGGAATATTCTACAAGCCTACATAATTTTTAATATCGTATGTATTATAAATCACAAGCTACTCAAAATCATAATTACGTGTACTCTCATTTTATGGTCTTGGGGCTTGGACCTTTTTTTTGATTAAGGGTATTACATTTATTAACCGTCGTCAATTCCTTTGTTGGCATATAATGATGTTTAAGGAAAAATAGATTGTTTTAGCTTCAGCTTCTTCAGTAAGATGTGGCAGTTTACAAAGCCTATGATTTGCAAAATCCATCATCGACGATCCGACTGGTGTCGAGGAGTCAAAATATGGACTTTCCTTGACCTTTTCAAGAAGACTATTCAAAAGTTTCAAAGGGCCAGAGTAAAGTTTGGTGCGAATTTGATGAAGACCTAACTGTTGATTTACATAAGATAGTATTACGAATCAAAAGAGACATCCCTTTTATTGTAAGACCGATGCCCGTGACTGCGTTTACGTCACTTAGTTATGGTCAAAAAAGTAATCAAGTCCCAACTTTATCGTCAACTTTCCTTTATATTTAGATAAATATCATCCGCTATTATACCTGCATCTAGTTTTTATGTCCCCAATCTTATTCGATACCCAGGAGCTTGCTCTGAATAGAATCAATATAAATCGAAATAAGTCACTGACATATAAGTTGATGTTACTGGGATTTCAACGTCTTTGTTAAATTAACACTGCCTTTCGTAAATGCTACGTCTTAATAAGTGTTAGCAAATAAAAGTTATAATAATTAATGCTTTGGATCATATTTCATACCGATTGTTAAACGCTTGTGCACATTGTAACACAACGCTATATTAAAACTCTTGGTAAAGATTGATTTTTCTTCTGCGTTGGAACTCTTTTGAAATGAAAAGAAGTTTCTGTCGTTAACAAGGGGACTTTACTCAGTTCAAGCTAAATTCATGAAAAGACAGGTATGTTAAGTCAATATATATTGATATTAGACTGTGCACACGGTTTTACACCTTAATTACAATCAATTGGACATGTTCAAATATTAAAAGCTAGGTCTAATTGATGTAAACAATCCCTGTCAAGCTAATAAACACAAAGTAACATAAAAGTAAATAACAGGGCTCAAAAATTTCAATCAATGTTTGAATTTTCTATTGAAAATATTAAGAAATGTATTAATAAATCTAATAAATAAATTGCAAAATTGTTGATATGAAAATGTCAAAGGCACCCCGTATGATCTAGGTTATCCGAATGCGTATCCTTTATTCCTCTAAATTTCTTTTTCAAAGAAGGCACTTTTCTCTTTCAATCGTTTCTACTTCATTTTTTTCATATTCATAAAGGTCATTTCAAATTCTCTATTTCTAGCTAGTTATGTCTTGGGTTTCTGACACCTACAGTATTTTTATCAAAATTTGTAGTAAGGTCAGTTTAGGCTCAATTTCCATTACTTTTTTCACTGAATCATGCAGAATCGTTCAAATGTCTTAAAATACTAAAGAAAATGGTACACAAATCATTGCGAATAAATTATGAAATTGTCAAGACAAATATTTCTAACCTCAAATTACTATGATTTCTTAAAACATAAGAGACGTTTTATTTCGCACTTGATATCACCCCAATGCCTTAGTACACATTAAATTATTTCGAATTAAAGTGAATAAACTGCAATTAAAGAATTCTGCATTTTTTCGTGTTTTAGTTCTTAAAATGAGCAACAAATATCGCTGCAATAATATTTTAGAAAGTTTCATTTCTCGATGAATTTTATTGAGGAAAAATAAAATTATGATTAACCTGTAGCCAGGTACTGTGCGATCGAAGAAAAGCACATAACAAGAATAGATATGGGTTACCCCATATCCAAAGATATTCGACTGTTAGATTTAATATGTTTAACAGTGTTTATAATGACGTTAATAAAAAAAAATGGCCCTGACCACTTCTCTTCATGAAATTTAAACATACTAGTAATATCTTATTTTTTAAAATTTGGTTAAATTAAATTTTAAAACAAAATTGTTTCAGTTCATTCGCCACATGTTGAAATTCTTTTATGTTAATTCATTTTCTTTTTTACTGATCAAAGACTCTCTAGATACATTTCAGTTAGTACTACCTTAACACACTTTTCTCATTGTACCGGCATTTGCACTAGGAACACGAAAAAAATTCCTTGTAATGATTTATTATAACGGTCACAGAAAAGAAGCAAGCGATTCAAGGCATGTATCAATTTGATCCTCCCTGCCAGGTTGCTAATTTAATCCTGCGACCTTGAAATGTACTTAGTTTTTGTCTCTTGTACAGTGCAAATTTTAAGCACACAAAAACCTACCGCTCCATGCAGCGGTAAGACGTTAAGGTACCGGAATATCACAAGTTACAAGTGTTATTCTTGCTTTGCCGTCTCAGTAAGCGCTTGCTTATTACCTTGAAATCCAGAGTGCAATTTTAAGAGTTCGTGGAATTTTTCCATTCAAAGTCCAAAATCTAACCTTGAATATTGAAATAAAATCAAAAGTTACGATAAAAGATAATATGTTTACCAGCTGTTTAACCTTTGCATGGCTTTATCAATTGAATCCAATGCAAAAATGTGCACTTTCACGGAGTGTACATTTGGTAAATTGTCTACATACTTTGTTCTTTGTTTTGTACTTTGCTCATTAAGCTACCCACACTTTTTTGTTTAACAGTTTTCTTATATGTATACGTGTATGAGATCTGTTGATATAGTTAGTAGAATAACATCTATCCTTACTATGTCCCAAGCGAAAGAAACAAAAGTTTACTATCTAGCAATGGTGAGGTTCTCTCGAATATATCGAAATTTAGCTTTGTGCAGTATGACTCTTATTGAAGTTTGAACACTCTTATCGAAGTTTGAACATAAAATGTTTACTTACACGAAGAAAATAATTTTTATTCCAACATTTTAATAAGATTTATCACAAGGATCAAAGTACACAAAAAAAGAAACATGGCTCAGCTGCCAATTCTTAAGAAGGGAGTTACTCTTTACAGATTATTTTTGTCATCTCCATCGTATGAATCCAGCTCATTGGTTATGTATGTAAAAGAAAGACATTAGAAAAAAAAAGCATAAACTTGCTGTCATATTTTTAATCCTGTTTCGACTTGCGATGGGATATTAGCTACCGACGTTTCAAGACCTGAATTGATTACTAATATACGGTGCATTTAATAAATATGGTAGTTAGTACTAAGTAGATAATATACATGTATCCATCAACAATCGTGTATTATAAAACTGATTGTCACAGCATCGCGAAGAAAACATTTTGCTTAAGAAAACATTTTGCTTAGACAGTAGCAAAGAGCGGGATAATTCGATATCTTTCAATAAGGCTTCTTTGCCAAGTCTTGCTGTTTAATGTAATGAGAGATCGCGAAGAGGAACTACAGTTGTGCGATTTCCAGTCAGCATTCCCTATAATGAGACGAGGACCCATGTTGATTAGTTTATTGACCATTGTGTAAAATAGACTTTGAAAATTCACAGCTTCAACCATACTTGTATGATGCAAAAGTTAGCAGCAATCATTTTAGATGTTTCTATACGGTACAATTTACTCCCTAGCAATCATTTTAGATGTTTCTATACGGTACAATTTACTCCCTAGCAATCATTTTGTTCTGGGGAACTTGTTCATCATCATCTTCAGGTTCTAAGTCTCTTTGAGCTGGTTTGTTCTGGGGAACTTGTTCATCCTCATCTTCAGGTTCTAAGTCTCTTTGAGCTGGTCCTTCGTTATCTGTTGGTTCAACGTCTGGAAGGCTTGTAAGCGGTTCAGTTTGTGTCTATAGCAATTTACAAAACAAAATGATTTTGAAAGGTTTTTAAAAAAGTCTTCATACACATCGTTGTTTTAAATTAAATATCTGGTTTTCTGCCAAACATGCAAACTTTTGGTGTTCTGTAGAGTAAAAACAAGTTTCGGAAACGAATCAAAGATCAACAATGGGTTCGATGGCTTATTTCGTTTAATTATAAAATATTGAAGTTTATGTAATGACTGCAGAGTTACTCACAGGTAGAGGTGAACTCGAAGGTAGAGGTGAACTTCGAACTTCGCCCAATGGCGCCTCATATGACGAGACAACGAACAGGAAAAGAAGTAAGTAGCACTTCATGTTTACGTCTGGGTAGATATAAAAGCAACAAAAAAACATATGAAAAACAAAACAATATGTAATTGAGAAAAAAGCATTGCTTTCACTATATATGTAAAATGAATAAACTATCGAAGGATAGAAACACCCCCTTCTGGATATTTTTATCCACAGCACCACATAATTAATTTGAACCATTTATATACATGAAAATGCTTTCATATATAATATCTAAAATAAATATTTTTTATTTTTATTTTTATTTTTAAGTAAAAAGGACATTTTTAAAAAATAAATACTGAAGTATTAGACTTCCGCATTGACCCATTAGTATCTTGATCAAGTCTAAATGCACGCATGGCGAATGCATTGAATCATGTTTTTAGTCTCTTCTGGAAATTTGATTTCGGAAGTATTCTTTTTAATTCCTTGCAGAAATGTTGAAAAAAAATTCATAGTAGTTATTCTGCCAAATTACCACTGCATATGTGTGATCCTTTCGCCGACATTGAACCATTTAGATGGACTTACAGCAACACCCACGTACTATTTGGCCATTTATTGATATATTTTCCCTTACACTGTTGGAGACAATCTTATAAAATGTATCCAATAATTAAGAGGACATCTAAATCAGAAAGTAATGGATAAAGCCTTATTAAAACATTTATAAAAGATACTGATGGAACCTTTATACGCTTCTGTAAAGAACGCTGTAGTAATATGACTTTTTCTTTTTGCAAACACAATGTGTATTCTGGTTTTTAAACAACTGCTCTAAACATGCATCTGGATTTTTAAAAAAAAACATTCATTCAATTACATGTATCTTGTCTTTAAAGGGGTCCGGACACATTAGCATTGGCGTTAAGTTTACAATTTTAGATATCTATTTTTATTCCAAATATAATCTCAATTTTAATGAATTAAACTTGCACGAAAATTCTTTCAATTCAAGGAAAATAAACTTCATTAAATACACGTGTTTGCAAACAGACACATGACAGAGAATGTTTACGTTTCACGGGGTGTGTTCAAAATGTTTATACTACACGCCCAACTGAACACGGACTGACAGTATTGGTGAGTTGGTTTTGCTTTAAATTCTTACCTCTATACCCTGAATTTTCCTGATTTTAGCTATAATAACATAAGATTTACTTCATAAAAGTGCAAAAGGTGGGGGTCAATCAAATGCATTCCGAAGTTCGAAGATTTTAATTATTTCCAGATATATGAAGTTTCTTACTAAGTATTTGTAATATTTTGAGGGGAATTACCCAAGAAACGTGTGTCTTTATACTAGGTTATACATGTATTTCATTACTTGTAGGTGTTGGCACGAATCACTGCTTAATGACCCTGTGTGCGAGTATAGGTATAAATTTGCAGCCCTCCATCGGCAAGTGGTGGCGTCCCCATATAAGTGAAAATTTTCGACAGAACAAACGACAAAAAAGATACAAACGTTGACCAAACATTTAGTTTCCCCAAGATTGTTTTCTGTAAAACTATTCCAAAATGTTTGATAGAAATTAGACAGCTCATATTCATACAATATGGATGCATACTCACCGATTCAAATGAACAAGCAGAAAATAAGAATTGTTTACGTGTCTTTAATATTATATAGAGTTTTTAGAACCTCTGATGGACTGACTGGTCTACAGCTGTGCACAGGAAACATTACTATCAAAAGAAATTATCTGTTTTTTTATTCTATGTGGTCATTAAAAAAGATCAATTTACTAAAATAAATATACTGGAGTCAAACCAACAATACCGCTGTATGGAAATTATTGAATATACTTGTTTAAAAATGAATGGGTAGCAACAGTTTAAGTACTCTTGTGAATTGATATTTTAATTTTCATTGTGATAACATAACGTACATGCTCATTAATCACATGATGCATACATGGAAGTGAACTGTAAGCCCTGACCACTTCTCTTCATGAAATTTAAACATACTAGTAATATCTTATTTTTTAAAATTTGGTTAAATTAAATTTTAAAACAAAATTGTTTCAGTTGAAAGTATAATATCAAGGATGAATAAATAAAGCATTTATTATCTATAGAAATAATTGAATGACTTTATGATGACAGTGCGGATGCGGCACGGATACGGGGGTCAGTGTTATCTACAAATTCAATTTCTTTATAAGTGGGTATAGCAGGAAGTATGATAAGAAAAAAAAAAGATTACAGGAAAAAATATAATTCAGGAGAGAGAGAGAGAGAGAGAGAGAGAGAGAGAGAGAGAGAATTAAAATAAGAAAAGAAATTGCTTTAAACGACCGTTATTCTGATCTGCTTCATTCAATGGTTAATAGCTAGAGGACCCGTGGACATGTGTATTTAAATCAGCTGGCTTCCAGTATGTACATGTAAATTCGATACAAGATTAGGCCTAAATATATGCATGCTATTTGTTTAAGGTATTTAAAAGTCCGTATGACGATAGGCACAAGTATATTGTAACAGGGGGAGGGTTTAACGCCAGTGCGTGTTTTCATTCTTCTCTGGGTTTTTCATAGGTCGGAACAGGAAATACATCGACGCCTCGCCAGTTAACAGTATAACCGTCAAATCGAAATGACTGGGAAATCATCATGTTGACTGCGTTTGGAAACAGATATTGGATTTTTCAATCACCGTAATCAGGTCAGTGCACGTCCATTGGATTGCTAAATAATTGAAGAAAAGTAGACCTTTATTGTCGTGACAATGTAGCTGGACCGTGACCATGTATAATGAAATATTTTCATGGACTCCATTTCGGGTGGAAAAAAGAAACATTCGCCAAGGATCGATGGATTCTATCGACCAGCTAGATGACAAGAAGACAGTGTACATAATGTAACAGGATATAAACACAGTGCTAGAGAATGACTGAGGACTTGATTCGAGAAAATGAGAAGAGTACAACGCTGGATATATATTGTGGTGGGTGTATATACATTATGTACCTTCCTCATATGGCGTTCGGAAAATGAGGGAATTATCTATGCACCAATAGAAGAGACTGAAAGTCAGAAAGCACCAGCGACTCGTGAGAAGCACGAGGTAACACTCAAATTTGACAAGGCTGCTAGTATTGTCAAGCCATTACCCCCAAAGATAGACACTACAGGAAGGCGGGGTTCAAAATGCCCAGGACTTGAACCCCCCACCAATATTCTACGGGACTACTGGCAATCAGCGAATGGAAACAATGCATATGTCTATTCAGCGTATTTCGAGCCCGGTCGGAACCATGTAGTGGTGATCGGGGCACGAAACAAGAACTCGGGGTCCCCTCTCCGGTGTCAGCTCTGGGGGGAAGATGGACGTCTGGAGGTTACAACAGCCTCCCAGAGGGACATGCCAGAGGGGAAAGGCAAAAGGTACGTATATAGACCCTGTGTCTACCGAGTAATTACAAAAAATTGTATATAGATATAATGTGTTAAAATATCATTCTTTAAGATAAAAAACATGAATGAAACAGGAAGTCAAATGTTAAAATACTAAGGTTACTTATGTCACGTAATGTATAAAACTACTGTACATAGTATTAACTTCGGAATGTGGCTCACTTGGCATTATATCTTGTCAATAAAATTTTCAATATCTCACCTTATCGTGCAAGGTAAATGGAGAACGGGACAGATTTGTCAATTGTGTCGTACCTTCCACGGCGGCAGGGGTAACGCTGGGAGACAGAGGAATTTAATTGACGAACTGATGGATTGATACGCGACTCGCTGCAAAACTTGATTACCCAGAACTCTGTACTAAAATTAGGTATCTAAAATTCTAAACGTCCAAATTGTGTCAGCCAATGTTTTGCTGTTTATTTAAGTGCATTATGTCCTTAATGCTTTGGTTTACTGTGTTTTCTTCCTTCAGAATCCCGATGTAGATAAACCTGCACTTGACTTGAATTAGTGGCCATATCAATGTTGTATACGGTGCCAGTACAGGGCTAAGCACACGGAGATCACACGTATTGAGCATTAGCAATCTTGTCAGAGCACTCGAACCCGTCATCGACATTAAATATCTCAAATTTTGTTTCTATATACGGGTACGGCCAAGAGAATTGAACGTGGATATTAATGATATCGTAATGAAAAGTTCATGTCAATCCAGCTCTCTATACCTACTTATAGATCGTCTCATGTAACATTGTCCAATCTTATCAATCATCGTAATTAATAAATTAATCCGTTTTACCGTAGTCTGTACATTGCAACTATTAATGTCATATATAACTTGAACTTTACATGTAAATGTGTATTGCAATTTGTTTATTGGATGTATTAGTGCCCATGTCAGATAAAAACAAGATGTGTTTATGAAACTCTGATGCCCCAGATTGGGAGCTAATGGAGGAGGTTAAATTTTTTCAAATGCAAGTCAGGCTTGAAGGTCAAGGTTAAAAATTAAAAAAAATATTGGTACCTAATGTAATATCTTGTCACAAGGAATATACCTCTGAAAATTGAAAGCCATAGCACCAACTTTTAAAAGTTAAGGCCAATACAAAATACTATTTATAATGGCATGATATGAAAGCCCTAAAGCTTTAAACATTTCAAAAGAAGGTTAAGGTCAAAGGGTTAAAATTATTAGTACCATAGACCATAGTAAAGGTCTTGTTTTAGGAAATCCTTATTCATTTCCGCTAATTTTTATTCGGTTCTCTTCTCATGAGCAAAAATATATCAATCCAAAACGACCCAAAAATGGAGTTAGCAACAATATACATTTTACAGTTTTACACAATATTATGCTGTTTGAAATAGGTGAACGAAGAATTTGGAATTTAACATCTACCTATCTATAGTTTTCTTGGCAACAATAACAAACATTCATTATATTAATTTTAAAGGTTTTCCAGCATCTGCAGGAACGACTTTGACGTGATTCAAAGAATAATCCTTTTGTCTTATTTCTAAAAGATTGGGAAGAAATTTACCGGGAAAATGAAAATTAAGATTTACTCATTCGTCATTTTATGACAATGATTATTATATTGGAGTTAAAATACTAATTTGCATAACTGCGCTTGTTTAAAACCAAACACACAAAAAAAGTTGATCAAAGTTTGTAAATTTATACAAAAAATTATCGAGAGAGTTCCCTCCCCTGATTAATTTTTCTTTTCCCACTCAATGTGCATTGTCATAAGTATTTGTATTAATTGTTGTTCTTTACAACCCTATGTTTTACGAGAATAAAGTCATTGTCATTCAGATTGCCTTTAGCCATCTGTTAGAACAACTACGTACAAAATAATAGATGGAACAATTACATGTCGCCCTGACTTCGTTTGAACTTAGATAAATTATTATCATCCGTGTCTTTCTTTCATATAATTCTAGCTTAACAGCTGTGTTTTCCAATTTTTATGCAACATGGCACATGTATAATCAAAACTGTAGGCCTATAACAAATGAACTATGTTAAAAGATTATTGTTGTGGCCTTCATAAATAAAGTCATTAATGATCTTTATCTTAAAGTACGTTAAGAAAGCATGGTGATCATAATATTCACTTCATATATGACATTAGAAATTTTAGCAGTTGAACTTATATAGGCATAGTGTTTAAAGTTTTAATTTTTTCTGTAGGTTTACATGTACATTTTACATATGTCCAGTGCCTGCGAATATGAAACCAACAACAGTTTCTATGGTGACGTCAGAGTGCGGCAAACCAACGTCATCAATCTATGTTCATGGACCTGACGGAAACAACGGCAATTTCACAGTGTGCGTAACTCCTCTCAACTTTAATTATAGCAAAGCATATGAGTTAGTAGAAATGATTGAACTAAACAAAATTCTTGGTGCCTCCCATTTTGTTTTTTACAAGTATAGCATAAACAAAAATGTAGAACGAGTGTTGGATTATTACAAGGACAAGGGAGTAGAAGTCGTCCAGTGGAACCTCCCCATGCAGGTCGACACGTGGCCGAAAAAGAACACTCCAGTGGAAATACATTACTTTGGTCAGTTAGGTGCTTTGAATGATTGTCTCTATAGGAATAGATACAAATCCCCATACGTTGTCTTTCAGGATCTTGACGAATTTATCATACCGCGAAAACACTCGAACTGGAGTCAGCTTTTTGCGACGTTACCAAAAAACAAAGGGTCGTACATGTTTCGGAATACCTTTTTCCGAAAAGACTGGCCCGACACAGAACTTAATTTCACTGGAAAACATATCGCTCAAAAGTATAAGTCAGTGACCTTATTAAAACAGTCCAGGGAAAGTAAGATATTTCCTAGGAAGCATAGATCGAAGTATATAGTCAACCCCCAGAACGTAGAGGCCCTGGGGATTCATTCCGTCAACCGTTTCCGAGGGGGAGGTGAGCACTTCGTGGAGCCAGGTGATGCGTTAATGCACCATTATAGAGACTGGGAAAACCCCGGAGATAAACAACCACGTACTAAAGATGACAGCATTTTAATGTTTAAAGATAAATTACTCGATAGTTTACAACGAACGTGGGATAATCTTAAGGATGTACAATTAGGTCCACTGCCATTTAGTTAACGTCAACTTTTTGTGTAAGAGAGAGAGAGAGAGAGAGAGAGAGAGAGAGAGAGAGAGAGAGAGATGTGCCTTAAACATTATTGTTACAATGATTTTAATGCATAATAAGCAGTTTTGATTGAATACTGATAGACATTTTTTTTTTTACAAAATTCTTGATAATAGGTGAACCACGTCAGTTGTAGAGAATCATCATGGCTCCTTGTTTCCTGAAAAAAAAGTCAGTCCACAAACTGAAAAAGCCAATATTGTAATAATGCTAGTGATAAACTAAAACGTGTAGTGCATGTGTATATCCGACGTCATTCACACCTCCTCAATTAACAGATGAGATTATATGCTAGACTTAAGTATCAATATATAATAAGAAGCTTTGTGTAGTTTACTCGATCCTAGTCACTCATTGTAAGACTTCATAATAGCTTACCGGGGCCAGAAGCTATAAAGTAAGCTTTTCTGATAAACGTGACCAACCTCTACCTGTCGTGTCTATAACAAAACCTTTCTTTTTTTTTTAAGAATCACTACCAAAATTCATTCAAACTTGGCACCAAGTATCTTTAAAAAGAGAATTCAAGCCTCGGAATAAAAATAGTTTTATACATATCATTAATTGTTCCTGTCGGTGAACTTGGAGAAGGGTTTAAATTTTTTAATTAAATAAATCTATGCATATGATTTTAGATTTTTTATTTCCTTTACGGAAATGGACACCAGAGATGCTTGATGCTATTTTTTTACTTTTATTATTTTCATTATATGCTATTTTTATATTTCTGTGCCATTAAGAAATATACATGTATTAATTGTATTTATAAATGAATATCATTTACCTATAACATTACTAATTATAATTAAACCCACTATCGTGCAGTTTCAGAGTATGGGAGATATGCTCGGTACAGTTCAGGATTACTGTAAATATATATACATGTTTATACTAGAATATAACATGAAAATGTATATTTCTTGTTCTCGATTTAATAATTATTATGAAGATTCGTTCATTTACGCTGAATTGTGTGTTCTGTTCAGTGTATGTTTACATCTGCTAACTTTGTTACAATGAAATGTGTGCAGTCTGTGAGATGGAGGTGGGTGGGTGATTGAGGGTGTTGTTAAATTATGTGTAATCCATCTTTTTTAATGTTAATCAAAAATTGTGGACCTTTATGTACATGCATTGAATGTTTGCCTTTGCTCAACCTGTTTTTCCATCCTGTTCATTCTATCTGTTATTAAATTATTGAATTGATTGAGTTACTAGTTTAGTGATATTGATCATTACATTAAAAGATTCTACTGATGAAAGTATTTGATTTTTAAACACGCATTCTCAATTTATAGTGCCAAATCGACTTTGGGAAAAGTCAAAAAAATTTGTTAACTGAAACTAACACTGTTATATGTCATTTGAAACATGAAAGTGTATATTTATCAAAAATCACAATTTGATTTACATAATTCATGCTGAGTTTTGTTGACCTCCTTCGAAATGAATGCGGTTGGAGGGCTAATTTCACACCAAGATATTTACGTGATGTTGAAAAGCCATATTTGAAAACGAAAATTTTTTTTTAAATATACAAAATAAAGATAATACACATCAAAATTTTGTTAACTATAAACATTTATGAAACCGTTTAAGCACATTTGTAAAAGGGTGTGGAATCTTTGATTCAATTATTAGTAAAAACAAAACAGGCTTAATTTTCATTTTAAATGAAATTATTTTCTTTTCATTTTAAAAATTTTTTATCAAACCTGACGATAAGCTAAATAATGACAATATTCCCTTAAATGCCTCTTTAATTGATTCTTTATTAATCTGTTCATAGAAACGCACATTATTTAAAATATAAGAAGGAAATATTAAAATATTTAACGAGGTGTTTGTTAAATATCACGTAAATATCGCACATAGATATCATACAAAAATAAAAGTATATTCGGGGAAAAATTATTCTATTATTTCAAATTATCAAATTTTATGTAATGACTTATCTATAGAAGAATCATTTAATTTATGAACCCCCCCCCCCCCTTCCACCATTTAATCTGTTGATTATTTCAAATGTTTAAGTGCTTGTGAACACTTTATCGTCAAACCTCAAAACAAAATAAAGTTACCCCCACCACCCTTAAAAAAGTTTTTTAATAATTACAGTTGCATATTACACCTGCTCTATGGAGCAATATATATTCTACATTCATATAATGTAAATTGAATTTTCGGTACCATTAAAGCATAGAGTCACTGACGCATACCTTCTAAGTTCTAAGCAACAATTTAAATGGGAAAAATTATGTGCACAATTTAATACATGTATTTCTTGCAAAGCAACAAAAATGAAAATTGATTCAATTTCGAACACTTTCTTGACACCCAACACCCACAGCCGTCTTTTTTTTTTTACCCGATGTGGAAGCCCCCCCCCCCCCACTACATGCAGCGCAGCGCATATTCTCTGGAATTATATTTCCTACGAAAAATGATATTTTCTTCTTCAAAATGTTTAGCTTGGTATACAGTTGAGGTGTATTAACCATTTTTTAAAGTTGACGACACACTATCAGTTCAAACAAACAGCAAAGTACACACTTTAAGAAAGTTTTGTTTCAGATCTACGTTCCGAATGATAATGTGCATTATACGTAAAACTATGCAATATTAAACAATTGCTCAAAATGGTAACAATCGATCATTATATAAACCACAATTCTACTTGTGAATAATATTATATCAATTCAATTTTCAAATTGATCACACGGATGTACAAGATATTGAGTAAAAAAAATGTTCACCTTTGCATGTGCACTTCCATTTTCATTTCTGCACTCTTGTTACAGAAAAAATGCCATTTTAAGAAACAGTGTATTTCTTCATGTTTTTAGTTTTTTTTAAATCATTAAGATTTACTCGCAAATCTGTTCAAACAGGTTTAGAATTTTATTCTAATTTACTTTAAAACATGGTAACGTAAATATGGGTAACGTAAATATCGGTAACGTAAATATCTTTCTGAGATTTATCGTAACTTTTTATGCTGTTGTTTAATTATTCCACCCTTAATTAAAGACATATTCTAGTGCTTGAGTGTAAGGCAATTTAACCCATAGGAAACAGTGTAGTTCTCTTACTTAATTTGTGAATAAATACTAACACGTAAATATCGATGAATTTTTTAACCATTGGACTTTTTAGAAAAGGGGGGCTATTTTTAATAAATGCATATAAACAGCGTCTTTTTTACCATTCCATGCAATGGAAGAGGTGTTCATGATGTTAAAAAGTTACAACTTAATCCTAATGAGTCATATAAAGTATAATAAAGTCCTTTTGAATTTTCAAATAGAAAAGAAATAATTTTGCGGCGACATCAAAATTTGATAAATATATTAAAAAATTTTAAAATTTGTCACACGCATATGTGTGACGGGTACGATATTCAGAAAATATAACTAAAACGTAGGACAATCTTACTAAGAAAAAGATATGTAAATGATTTAAAACTTCTTTTTGGTTTAAAATAAAAACTACACGATGATCGGCGACAGTAACGTAAATATCGATTTCTGCTATAAAATGCGATTTTCTCCTAAGACAATCATTCAAGTTACAACAAACAATTATTGTATTTTAATCAACACCCAACAATGGTTCATATGACTGGCAGAAAATAAAATTATTAAAAACAGTATATTACTATAAACACGGTACATTATTTAAAGCGAATTGAGACTATAATTTGAGAATCAGTGTTAAATGAGCTTAGAGATGGGACATCGATTGAAAAACTGATAAATCAAGATGGAGAAGTCTTCCTTGCTGGTAACCTAATCTGAGGTTTTTTTTCATCTAAAATCCTATATCATGGTATACTCAATCTCAAATTCTGTACCATACAACTCTATTTAAATCTTCTAATGTATTATGCTATCTAGTTAAATAGTACTCTAAAGTCTTGAATTCTATACTATAATTCTCAATCTAGAATCTTATACCATATTTATCTAGAATTCTCTACCATATAGGACTATTTGAAGAATGCTTTACTGTAATACTCTATCATAGAACTCTATCTAGATCGATTGATTGTATATTTTTTAACGTCCTTTTCAAGAATTTTTCACTCATATGGAGACGCCACCACTTGCCGCTTGAGAGCTATACTCGGCAATTAGGGCCATTGAGCAGGGAGGGATCTTTTTCGTGCCAGCAACTACTACGACACGGGACGTCGGTTTATACGGTCTCGTCCGAAGGACCAGTCTCCACGTCCCACGGTGGAATCCTCTAGAGACCATAGCTTGCTATTTAGAATCCCAGATAAATTATAAGTATTCTAGAACACTACGCCACATGTACTATTAAACCCTTGGCCTATACCGTGGGTTTTGAAATCTATTTTCATAGGTACGTGTATTCTAGAACCCTGTGAAATAGGAATTCTAGAACTCTAATGCAATTGGTACTCTTGAAATTTTTACTAAACGTATTCTTAAATTATTTAGTCAAGATGCTCAAAAACTAAGCCAAATTAAAAGGAATTTTAGAAATCTTAACATTGATATTCTGAAACCTTTTACCGTGCATGAGTTCTTTTAAACATTATATTATTAGTCACTCGTAAACCCTATAAAACTTGTATAACTTCGTTCAGACAGGGGGTCTGGGTCAAGGACCAAGCCGTTGTTGGGGTCAAGGGGCCGAACCCCTCAGAAGCTCCTCATGGTTTTTCATGTATTTTAACAGTAAAGGCACAAAAATAGTGGCATTGGTTAGTTATGTACCAAAAAAGGCATACATGTACTTTGAAAAATAATGGTTAACGGAGCCTCTCCCCCCGCCCCCTTAACTCCAGTGCAATAGAACCCTATATTATAAATAATCTAGACCTCTGTGCTCTAGTTTATACTCTAGAGTACTGTACCAGAGATACTCAAGAACTTTTTACCATTAGTACTCTAAAACGCTTTGCCATAGATACTTTAGAACACTTAACCATAGGTACTCTAGAACTCTGTACCATAGGTACTCTAGAAATCTGTACCATATGTACTCTTGAACTCTATACCATAGGTACTCCAGAACTATGTACCATAGGAACTCTAGAACTCTGTACCATATGAACTCTTGAACTCTGTACCATATGTACTCTTGAACTCTATACCATATGTACTCTAGAACACTTTACCATAGGTACACTAGAACACTTTACCATAGGTATTCTTGAACTCTGTACCATAGGTACTCTAGAACTCTGTACCATATGTACTTTGGAACACTTAACCATAGGTACTCTAGAACACTTTACCATATGTACTCTAGAACACTTTACCATAGGTACTCTTGAACTCTGTACCATAGGTACTCTTGAACACTATACCATATTTACTCTAGAACATTTTACCATAGGTACTCTAGAACACTTTACCATAGGTACTCTAGAACACTTTACCATAGGTACTCTTGAACTCTATACCATAGGTACTCTAGAATTATATTCCATAGGTACTCTAAAACACTTTACCATAGGTACTCTAGAAGTTTATTCCATTGATGCTTTTGAACCATATACTTGTATCATAGGTATTCTAGGTTTTCTAGAACCCTCTACCAGAACCCTCTACCATAGGGACTCTTTTCTAGAATACTATATTCATTATCCTAGAACTCTATAAACATTTGCCTTGTTAATCGAGGATTGGCAGAAAGACATGTACAGTTCAAAGATATCATAAAGATATCATTGTTCGAAGATTAAGCAGGTTTTAAAAAATATTAAACATCCAAAGGTCTTTTTTTAATTAATAGTAACTAATTTGGTTTTGGTGAAACTATGGGTTTTGCATTCATTGTGTTCCATGATAAAAATACGAGTTTGATTTGGAGGACTCTAAATGAAAAGTAGAGAAAAAAGCCCCAAACACTGGTGTTTTAACGAATGCAAGATTGAAAAAAGATAAGCAGAAAGAGGAACTAATTATTCTGACTTAAAATAATGTTATTTCTTCTAAAAGCGTGCTGGATTGCCTTAAATCTAGGTATTAGTACAATATTTATTTCCTAATATACATGTATAATTATCCAATTTATTTATGATATTACATCGAAGATAAAAATATTGCTTAGAAAATGTCTAATAAATGAGATCTGATCAAATATATATTCAATGTTATATAAATCTTGCTGTGAAGAATATAACAATATTGGCTAAAATAAAGAAAAATTAATAATTGTATTTTGAGTACATGTTATCAAGATATGGTAGAGAATAAAGATTCCTGGATTATGAGTATAAAAAATGTACACTCTACGTTTAGCTGACTTGTTTCATAGTAATCAAAAAGATAGCGTTATATTAGACATAACATAAAATAGAATGTGTGATGTTTTTAAGCAGAGAGGTATATCTGATATATACATTGTATATATTTAAAACACCAAAATGCATGTTGTATTCCGGTTTGCAACTAATTTTTATGTTTAATACCCAAGAGCAGAGAAGATTGCATACTAACCACATAATCAAACAAGTTTCCCCTTAATACTATAACCTCTGAACCCGGAACCAAATCTTACACAATTTTGGAAAAGGCACCCTTGGTCGATATAACCAGCTGATAACCAAGTATAGTACTTTGTTTTTCTGCTAAATAACCAGGAGCAAGGACTAAGATCTACTAAGAGCCTATAAGCCTTAACTCCAACCAGGCGGTCATGAATTACATATTTTTACATATTTTTGGTGGAGGGCTCAATGCTAATTACATCATGCAAACTAAACAGTTTGACTGTTTGTTGTCCAGGAATAAAGAAAAATATTTTTAAAGGATTTTATTGGTTTTAGACCAAACTTTTGGGCCCCAGGGCGTAATGGGCTATAAAAACCATATTTTTTTGTTTCCTTCATCCAAAGATGGTCGTGTGCCAAATTAAATTGGTTGAAGTTGGCTAACCGGTTCCAGAAAAGAAGGTGAAAATATCCAAGTGTTATCTTGAATTTATTTCCCCGATCATAAAATTATAAAACTAGCCCCCTTCTTGTGATGTCGACTAGGTTTGGGTGTCATAAACTTATCAAATTTGATCCTTAAACTCTGGACAAAACACACGTCGTTTTTACCAGTAACATTTATGTTGCTTTATTTCGTTTATTTTAAACCCTCGACCTCAACAATGGATATCCATCCCACAATAAGCAATAGAACAAACATTGAAAACTAAATTATTTTATGATACTGCGAAATGAGGACACTACAGCTCAACTAATCGATTTACGTTCATTCAAATGTTTGAAAATATCTTCCGATATATAATATGAAAGGAGGACCCTACCCTGTCTAACAAATAGGCAAGGAAGCGACTTTTTATTTAAATACCGTCAGTTTTTGTTGTTTTAGTGTTATGCAAATAAATCGTGGAAGAGAACGGTATAATTGATTTATGGGATCAGAGTTATAGTGGTTAACAGCTAAGATTAAGAATCCATAAGCACCAACTGCCACCAAGCTTTTTGGTTTCAGGTGCCATAAGTAAAAAGCTTTACAGAATGTAGTTTTTTGGTCTACCTTAAAAAGTATAATTCTAAGTTAAGCTTGGACTTTCAGTAAGGCCACATTCTCGGCGCTACGTAATTAGCGTCTGTCAAATGACGAAAAGATTCTTATTGTTTTAGAAATAAATAACATCAGGAACTTTAGAATTGTTTTGTATGGGTTTTGGTCAACGATGAGACGACTTAAGCTCCACCTCTTAGCCGATCGAGACAGTGTTATTGGTTATTCGATACGCTCATTGACAAATTTCAGATGCCTATTTTGTAACGTCGAGAATGTCACGCCTTAATGAAAGTGGCAGCTTATGGCGAAGGTTGTAATTTTCAAATGCAAGTCAAAATCCGAGGTCAAGGTCAAAAATTAAAAAAAAGATATCCGAAGAAAGGTATTATCACAAGGAATACATCTGTGAAAATTGAAAGCTCTAGTGTACTAACTGTTCAAAAGATATGACCAAGGTTAAAGCTTTGTTTAAAATCCCTATTGTATACAGAAGACTCTACCGAACTTGAGGTTAAATGGTCTAGGGTCAAGATCATTAATCCATTTATTCTGTTTGTGTGAAACACTTTTGTTTCCGAGTAAAAATATATTTTAAAAGTCCGATAGACATCGCAATGAAATTTTACACCAGAACTCCTTACATCGTCGCAAACCACTCTGGAGAGAACTAAATGCGGACTCCGGACCGTGGTTTGAGACGATGAACTCCTTATGGCTTAAAGAAACCCCTTTTGATTTCAAATTCAAAAGGTCGAAGATTAAAAAAAAAAACATACTTCACAAATAATTTTCTAGATACAAATTTTCTTTGAACTTTCTTCAGTGACATTTTATACGCAAGGAAAACTTTTATGTTCAAAAATTTAAATTATAGTATTATGTTTTAGTGCAACACTTTCATTTCTTGACAAGATCATGAATTTTTTTCCGATGAAATTACATATCACATCTCTTTACACTGTGTATAGCCTATGTAAAACCCTAACGTTTTTGTCAAACTCTATATTATGGAATCATAAATAAAGGGGAGTTGAATTCATTCGAGTACAATAAAGCAAACTTTATCAGAATTGTATAGATCTATAGGTCAACAAAATCAACTACATGTAGTCTAATTTCGTAACTGAAATTAGATTTAGTAATTTAAAGAATCTCAATAAAAACATGATTGGAATTCATAGTTTATTCAAAAAGTTGTTAACAGTTACAAAAAATTAATCATGTAATAATACAAAGAAATTTACATAAATGTATATGGTTAAACTTCACAATTCATCTTCTTTGCATAACGTTAATTCCGCTAGATATAACAGCGAATTAAGTAAAGGAACTAAGGTTACTCTGAATAAATATATACGTACACTTTATATCTAATTTTTAAAAAGTTTGTTGTTCTGTTCTACTGAGTACGTCATTTTAAGTTTCAGTTTTCTCTGAGTATTGTTATCTTCAGCTCGAAAGAAATACAAAATATCGGCCGAAACGTATGAATTCTATACAGAAAACAATATTTAAGAAGTTTTAGCACATCCAATATTCTTTTTCAAATGAAGTATGAAAAATGATATATTTTTTTAAAAGTGCCCCCCCCCCACCATTTTTGAACTTTTTAATTGATCAGGTTGCACAGTGGTTTAAAGCGATGGTTTATCAAACTGCAAAGCAAAAGCTCGATCTCCCTATTTGCATGATTTTACTTTCCCACTTGATTTCATATTAAAAATTTCGCTAAATTGTATACATTTGAAATTTCTAATACAGTAACAAACAAAATATCTAGCAATTTTTTTCATTTTAGTTATAAAAATTCGAAGAGAATTTTAACTCTTCAACAAAAACAACCGATACAAACAACCCAACTAAACAAAACAAATTGTCTATAAGGGAAATGATGTCATATTCCAAGTCTGGATTCAAGTTTCCATGACATGTTCACTATCTTCGTCTTTGCCAAGTTTCAGGTAGGATAACAGCTTGTCAAAATCGTCAGGATGTGAAAATTTTAGAGACGATGAAAGTGGACTTGCGCAGGAGACCTTAAAAGAAATAGTTTACATGAATAACAGGTGGAAAACTATTAAATACAATTTACTTAGTCTAGAATAATGATTTATCAAAACAACAGTCTAAAATGTTATGTGTGGGACTACCTGATTTAGCAGGTGTTTAGCTCGGCTGTGATACACCTGTGCTGAAATAAGCAGACCACTGTGGTCCGAGTTACTGGACATCAGTCTCTGGCCAAAACCAATCATAAAGTGGGCCTGGGGTTTGCCGGTAGCGCCCGCCAGGTAGCGGTGTATCATTGGCTCAAAGTAACCATGGCAATCAAACACTTGTACTTTTTCATTTCGTTCCAGCTTAAAGGGTTCTCCATTGTTTACGATGGGAGATGAGATAAATATTACGCATCTGATAAAAAACAAGCAAACGTATGCACTTAAAAAATAAAAAAAAAATATTTAAATAAACGTGCTTTGTTCAAATTTAACTTTACTTAGAGATTACATTAATCTGTACCGACCTCGATTTTCGGGTGGCGTAGATTTTGCCGTCATGACACTCGAGGAGCATCCCCCTGTCTAACGCCGACAGAAGTTTATAAGTGTGTTCCTCCTGCCCGGGGTTGTCTGTTTCACAGGGAGGAAATTCTAGCTGTTCGAACTGGTCAGGTCCAAATATTTCCTGTTTAAAGGGTTCCATAAGGACCCGATCGTTTCTATCCGGATCGTAGAAGAGGCGGCATCCGTACGGACTTCCCACGTGAAAATTGCGCACTTGTTGTTGGCAGTAACAGATTATTATTTCCATTTCATGATCTGTAATACATTATTACATTTCCAAATAATTTTCCTTAAGATTCTTTGCAAATAGGAAGACTGTTCATTTTCTCAAGAACTACCATGCATGAGCATGAACATAAATATATTAAAAAATCAAAAAGATTTTATGAATAACCAGCGTAACCATTTTGTATCCTTTACAACCCCCTTTTATTTCTTCTCTCCTTGCACTCCCATTCCCTTTCTTCCTTATCTCTCTGCACCCCTTTTCTTCTTCTTTTTATATTATTGTATTTTGTTGCTTGTACATCGCGTGTATATATTTTTGTTATTTTTGTTTGTGTTGGAGAGGACAATCTAAGTTGGCATAACTTGTGCCCAATCCCATTGATTGTGTTCAATAAAATATGTTTAAATCTTTATTGTTTATATAATAGTGTTGCATTATGCATGTACTATGCCTAAATAGTAGGCAGGGTTTGACACATGGTGCACGAGCCGGAGGCGAGTGCACTATGTGTCAAACCCTGCCTACTATTTAGGCATAGTACATGCATAATGCAACACTATTGTTATTATTATGCTGACTGTTGT
>PRKT01000072.1:651031-685926 GCA_003671525.1 Saccostrea glomerata
TTTGCCCCCCCCCCCCATTTTTGCCCCTTGTCCACCTTTTGTAATTTGATTTAATCATCCAGGACCATGAATAGAGAAAAGTAGAAAATAAATTAAGGCAACCCTTAAATTGTGTTTTCCACTTTTCTCTGATCTGATTTACTGCCACAAACCCTAACCACGCTCCTATTTTGACGATTATTATAAATACATCTAATTTCGCCTTTGTATGGATTTTTGGGGGGTTCTTGGGATATCATTCTCTTCCCTAATACACACATACAATTATATATATGTGTTGAGGTGAGACTTAACCCCACTGGTATGAAATTTTAGTCGTTTTAGAATAATTCTTGATTTGGAAATCAATCCTTCACAAATAAAGAAATAATCCTTTTAAGCTACCTTAAATATTGTAGAATCTGCCTCATTCCAGTCATGTTTGCCTCCATGTTTCCAGGGGACCTTAAATATCTTCTTCTCTCTGAAAAGCCACTTCAGTCCCTGGATGTTTCCCGCCTCTACTTTGGCCTCCAGCCATGGCCTCATACGTTGTCTGCTATGTCCACTATCCATTTGAACTTCCCCAAATCTGAAAACAGGGGGTCATGACATTACTATACGAGGATAGTTGTATGCTATACTTTCGACATTTTGCATCCGACATGAATCTTTTCTGTTGATGATTTATTAAAATAACTGTATGTTACTGTTTTAAAATTCAGGCCGCCGGGGTGGGGGTAATATTCCCCCGAAAAAAGGCACGAAAATATCATTTTTGAAAAAAACATAACTTCATAAAATGCTTACACTTTGTTTGTTTAAAAAGAATGACTCCAAGAAACCACCAAAATAATGCTCATCTTAAAAAATAAAATCTTACTCATTAGGATTCAACGGGTAGTGGTTGTAGAACAGTTTAAACTTCATTTAGTAAATACTTTGATAAAATATGTTTGCATATTAAATAATTATAAGACTTTGGTTCATGTGAAATAAAATTTACAGCATTTATAACTCTTTTTGAGCTTGTTTTAATAAATTCTTTCCTTTTAATTAATAAAGTGTTGTTTTTTCTTAAATCTATACTGTGTATGAATAGATGTATGTACATTGTACATATAATCAACTTTGTAAGCCTACTTCCTTTTTTAATTGATAGTTGTAAGTCAATTATAAAACAAAAGGCAGCCCTCATTTCCATGCACATTAAGTAAGGTATATTTTTAAAAAATATGGTTGACACAATCATGACAATGAAAACAAAACTCATAATCAATGCATATCATTTCAACATTGCAGGGTATATTTTGGTCAATAAATATTAAATTTACCAGAAGGAGACATCTTCGCCAGTAGAATTGGATAAATCAATATACATTCCTTTATAATAATTTTCCTTTGAGTAGGTTCTATCTCTGTACAACATTATAGGCTATGTATATACACAGAGTATGTATATATATCAAAAAAATTAATCAAAGCTTACCTCAGTCCTGTGTGTAATTAAGTTTAATCACAAAATGATTTGAGGACCACAGCAGTTTGTTAGGTTAAACTACACTGACCTTGGAAATAGACCCATGTCAACCAAATTCCAATTAATTTGGGAAACCCAGCTCTGATTACAACGATTTGACCGGAAGGTATTTTTACAGGTAAAACAGTCGTCTTTCGGAAAATGTACCTATCATTAAAGATTCATACTAACCTGAGAGTCAGTCTAAAAATAGTTCTTCTCCTTCTAAATATTATTTCTTAAAATTTTTATTTCCAGGCTTCGCTATCCTTCGACGAATGTTTACAAGAATCGAAAGTGAAAGTTGGAATTCCCAGCAGGTTTTTAGTAGCTCGGTCATAAAGAACGGGGTTTGGTGCATTTCGCAGAACTGATATTTATAGCACAGTGGTGTGCTTTGATGACCCGTGGAAAATATGTTACGAAAATGTCAAAGAGGGAGTGGATTGATTTACAGTGCATTTTTTGGGGTTGGCCGAGTTGGACTATTGTAGTTCTAAAGGAAAAAGCGAGAAGGGGGGGGGTGTTAAAGTGAAAAAAAAAAGATTGTGAACATGATCTACTGATTTGCTGATTATGCCTATAACAGATAGAATAAAAGAAATAAATAAATTACTTGTAAAGTCTACTCTATTGTGTTTAATTCCATCTATAAACTAAAAGTGATTTAATTCTGCATACTGTATACAGGGAAATTTTCGCCCCCGTTTTATTTTCGCCCCTTTCGCCCTGTTCCTGATTGGGCGAATTTAATACGGTGCGAATTCAAATTACACAGCATAATTTCTTAAACAAAACTATGACTGTGCGAATTTAAAACCGGGCAAAATTGTTCGCAAGTGTAAAAGGGCGAAAATAACACGGGGCGAAAATAACCCTGTATACAGTAACTATATGCATATCATCTTCCCAAGTCAAGAGTTTCTGATCCGTGGAGCGGAGCGGATCAGACACTCTTGACTGGGGAAGATGTACTTTTGTCTTTAAAAAAAAATTTACAGCAGGTACCCGCCATGTTGAAACACAAAAAATCAATTGTTAAACTCTGATATCTGCGTCTTTATACAAATGTAATTTCGACAATTTCCAAAAAATATATATCGGTATATATTTTCATTTGAAGAAATGATCCTAATAAAAAAAACAAGAGACACGTGGGCCTTATCGGTCGCCTGAGCATCATGCAACAACTTTCAAATGATTAAATTTGGTTCATGTTTTAAGCTAGATGCTATGGCATTCATACGAAAGAGGCAGCATTGCTAATCATAACTATATACTGAGCAATTGCTTGGTTTGTTTATTTGATCCAATAGGCAGGGTAGGGGAACAAAAAATGCATTTCGAATAATCAGTAATATTCAACAATAATCAGTAGTGCCCCTACCACACATTAACCCCTGACCCTTAGGCCTAGATCCACACATTGCACAATTTTTGAAAAGACATCCTTGCTTTTCAAAAATATTTCATTAATACACATGTACCAAGGAGCTGATTTCAAACAATTCATTCATTTTCAGCATATAAGTACAGCCCCCCCCCCCTCTTTGGTACCCCTGACCCTGGGGCCTTGAAATTCACAATTCTGGAAGATTAGGGTCCTTGCTCATCATAACTTTATAGGTAGTTCATCTGCTTAATACCCAGGAGCAGAGAAGAAAATTTTCAAAGATTTAATGTATTTTCACTATATAATCAATAGAGCCCCGCCCTAACACCAGAACCCTTCACCCTAGTACCATAAAATTTGGTAGAGGCACTCTTGCTCATAATAACTAAATACTTAGTTAGTTTATACCTAGGAGTTTACTCAGGTGACCTAAAAAATGAAATGTTTTATAACTCACTATATTTTTGCGGATACATTAAAAACTTATAATCAAAATAAGACAGTTTTTAGAGGATGGGGGATGTTAATATGCGATGAAAATATCAATCATTGCCTCGATCACAGGTGAGGTGAGTGTTAGAGCTTATAGTGACAATGGTGGAATGTTCATTGGATGAATCAGCGAGTGTAGGCCTAAATGAAAAGTGCACTGGACTTGCGAATGGGCCGGGGGGGGGGGGGGGGGGGGGGATAAAATTTTGTTAATAGATACATTGTTTTTGAAAGGGGAACAAAGTTAAAATTCAATTTACCTGAAAAATTGTCAAAACTCGAAAATCTTTTTTTTATGCAAACACTAATTGCCCTTATTTGTCTATACTGCAGCAAAAAAGCTAGGAGGTCAACCGACTTTTCAATGATCGCTTTCAATATAGTGAAAAGTTGTTTGGAAAAAAAGTAGGGGTGGTGGGGGAGTATAGCCCCCTCCCCTGATGCTACGTGTCTGTATTGGGGAAGATAGCTAAAATTTACGATTGTATCCCTCTGTTATAAATTCTAAATGACCTGTTTTTGCTTGTCAAGGTATTTGGTATTTATTCTGAATGGTTGTGCTCCTCCCTTAATTTCCCTGAACAGAAATGTCCAGTAGCCACTCTCCTGATCTGCTTAATGCATAATACATAAATCAAAATAATCTGCATACATGTTTATGCTTTTAAGAAATGATACTCATTCTTGTCCAAACACACATTGCAACTTTAAAAAAAAATCTCGGTTATCATACACATCTACTTTGCACTTTCTTTCCTGGTAAACCGTAATTCCCCACTGCTTATGTAATGATGTACATGCCGTACTCCACAATAAATGACTTATTGTCTAAGTAAATGCGTACTGCTGTTCTCTATATTTAAAACATTGCATAAAGTAAAAGATATGTGCAAGGGCGGATCAAGTCGGAAAGCACCACCACTCAAAAAATCTAACGACATTCAGAGAAAATCTCCAATCCTGAGTTGGGGGGGGGGGGCATCGTCGCAAACCACGGCAAAAATGTAGGATCCTCTCCCATTCTGGAGAGAGCTATATGCGGACTCCTGAGGCCGTGGCTTGAGACGATGGAGGTAGGGGTGGGTGGGAGATTTAGTGAACTTAATAAAGCTTTAACACAAAATAACTCAACATCTTATACTTATTTTTAAAATATTGTATGAAGAGTCCCACGTCATCTACATGTATGTAAAGAGCTCGGTTCACTTTATGCATAAAATGGCCCTGTAGATATACCAATTCATTTATTAAACTTGATGTTCCATTTGAAGCATTAAAATAAAATAAAGACTTAGTGCTTTCATCTCTTATGAAAAAATTTCTTCTAAAAGCCTAGGTCTTGCAGAACTGGCTTTATGAAATTGCAATGTTCGTGAATTTAATGTGTATACAGGTATATTTGAGTACTTTCAGTGAAGGAAAATAATATGAGCGCACTCTCTGGTCTAAAAAATAAAATACGTCTTTTAAACCTCCGAAACAATTCTATCATTTCCTAGTTGCATATTTTAGATCAGAGGTTGCGCTCTATATTAAATATCGAAAATAACTTTACAAATTAACCGTTTTGAAGTCTTTTTCAGAATATGAGGAAATTGACGCATTTCGTGACGTCTTAATGCATTGACTAGCCAGAAAATTACGTCATTTTTGATACGCAATCACCAAAGATCTAAGTGATATTCAATGCATGCATTGTTAACTAAAACTAATCAGTTTCAGTTTAAATTCACAGGGCCAAAAAAGGCAAAAAGTGAACCTTGTTCTTTATGACATGTTAAAAATTCATCAGAAGCCCCCCCCTTTCGCTTGTAAAGAAAAATATTCCTACTTCAAATTTTGGAAATTATATTATGTTAACAATGAAGTGTTGAAAAAATTCTATGTATACAAAGAAATCTCTCAGTAGAACGAAACTTCGTGTTTGGAAAAAAAATTAATATTTTTTTCAGATCAAATGTCTAAAAAAAACAAACTTTAATGTATTAAGTTTTACCTGCAACAGTTATTCTCTGCCATGTTGATGGAAATCACAAAAAGACAGCAATATTATTAAAATAAGAATATTTTCAATTAGTTAGGTTATAAAACAATGGAGCTGTCGATCGCCTTGCTCAACAATTGATAATTAAGTGCTGCAATACTAACCCCCAGAACAAAGCCAAGCAGGAAATCTGGTTCATGCAAAAAGGAAATGTTTCTCTAAAAAATACCCTGCACTCTACAAAACCGCTTCAACCAACTGATACCACCGAACTTCCTTAATTATCTCGGTTGATGGGACAAGAAGTTGTTTGTCATGTAAATAAAAAAATCACAATAAATTTGTTTTATTTCTTTATAATTTTGAAATTAATTCCCACGAAACTGTAATATGGCACTAGATTCATTCTATGGAATTTCTTTTCAATTAATTCTGCTGGTCTGAGGGGAAAAAGATATATATGAACAAAATGTAATAGTTCCCACACACATATAATTCTTCTAATTTCCTTGCCTATAAAAAGAACGTTTACAACTGCGTCCTTCTGCGATGCATACCGGTATACATGTATTACCGTATTGACCTTCATGAGACTTGTACATTCGCTTAGCAAAGACAAAGTTATCTCTCATTCTTTAGCCAAGAAATACATAATAATACGTTTGATTCATTTTTTTATGCACATGAATGTAACCTTTCCCTCAAATGCAAGTAACATAGCCATATAAATTCAGAGAGGACTGCAAACAAAAGATATTCAGGTTTTAGCTTTCTAATTTGCATACTTTCAATCCAAATGTTTACCATTTTTAGGCCATTCATTCATCAGTGGAACCGGGAAAGTAAGTGTTACATAATTGTTTACATTTATTTATTTGAATAAAAATTCTACAACCGAGAATAGACTGACTATTAAAGTCAATAGTCATTAAAATACATAATTATGTACAAGGTAACAATAAAAATGTGGATCTATTTTGATTTGTTGCAATTTATTGCATCTTCTCAGCACAAGATGCAGTATATAAATGCATCATATATAATCAATGTACATCATATACAAGATGTGCTAAAACTTCTTAAATATTGTTTTCTGTATAGAATTCATACGTTTCGGCCGATATTTTGTATTTCTTTCGAGCTGAAGATAACAATACTCAGAGAAAACTGAAACTTAAAATGACGTACTCAGTAGAACAGAACAACAAACTTTTTAAAAATTAGATATAAAGTGTACGTATATATTTATTCAGAGTAACCTTAGTTCCTTTACTTAATTCGCTGTTATATCTAGCGGAATTAACGTTATGCAAAGAAGATGAATTGTGAAGTTTAACCATATACATTTATGTAAATTTCTTTGTATTATTACATGATTAATTTTTTGTAACTGTTAACAACTTTTTGAATAAACTATGAATTCCAATCATGTTTTTATTGAGATTCTTTAAATTACTAAATCTAATTTCAGTTACGAAATTAGACTACATGTAGTTGATTTTGTTGACCTATAGATCTATACAATTCTGATAAAGTTTGCTTTATTGTACTCGAATGAATTCAACTCCCCTTTATTTATGATTCCATAATATAGAGTTTGACAAAAACGTTAGGGTTTTACATAGGCTATACACAGTGTAAAGAGATGTGATATGTAATTTCATCGGAAAAAAATTCATGATCTTGTCAAGAAATGAAAGTGTTGCACTAAAACATAATACTATAATTTAAATTTTTGAACATAAAAGTTTTCCTTGCGTATAAAATGTCACTGAAGAAAGTTCAAAGAAAATTTGTATCTAGAAAATTATTTGTGAAGTATGTTTTTTTTTTTAATCTTCGACCTTTTGAATTTGAAATCAAAAGGGGTTTCTTTAAGCCATAAGGAGTTCATCGTCTCAAACCACGGTCCGGAGTCCGCATTTAGTTCTCTCCAGAGTGGTTTGCGACGATGTAAGGAGTTCTGGTGTAAAATTTCATTGCGATGTCTATCGGACTTTTAAAATATATTTTTACTCGGAAACAAAAGTGTTTCACACAAACAGAATAAATGGATTAATGATCTTGACCCTAGACCATTTAACCTCAAGTTCGGTAGAGTCTTCTGTATACAATAGGGATTTTAAACAAAGCTTTAACCTTGGTCATATCTTTTGAACAGTTAGTACACTAGAGCTTTCAATTTTCACAGATGTATTCCTTGTGATAATACCTTTCTTCGGATATCTTTTTTTTAATTTTTGACCTTGACCTCGGATTTTGACTTGCATTTGAAAATTACAACCTTCGCCATAAGCTGCCACTTTCATTAAGGCGTGACATTCTCGACGTTACAAAATAGGCATCTGAAATTTGTCAATGAGCGTATCGAATAACCAATAACACTGTCTCGATCGGTAATAATACCGCACTTGATGTCAAAACTTTAGTGCGAATTGTTTTGCTTAAAAATGACTGTTGAATGGTATAAATTTTGTGGCAAATCATCAGAAAATAATGTAAATATAAGAAATGAATTTATTTTTTTAAGATTCATGGGGTATATATGAATTACAACGCTTCACGCTGGCATATTTATTATGAAGCGCCATCGCGCTTCATGAAATATGCCGGCCTGAAGCATCGTAGTTCATAACTTCATGAATCTTCAAAAATGAAATTCATTTCTTAAATATACTTTTATTTTAAAAAAAGAAAAATAAATTTATCATATTGTACATTATTTCCAACATTGTTTCATACGGAGTGCAGGAAAAAAGAGATTTATTTTAATGTATAAATGCATTAGCACAAGAAAGTTTGTAAATCAACAAAGCATTCCAAAAAATGATTTTTGTACACATATCTACCATAAACATGCATACTTGACTGTTAGCTGATTGGAATTCAAATTTGAATCAAACCTATATACGTGTATAATTGGCCTACAAAATAAATACCCCGAAGTCCCCAATGTGCAGTCATATAAAAAATCTTTTTCCAATTATAACAAGAGGATTACATTTACCCTGTGGTCCTAGTGGGGTCACAACCTGTACAGGTACGATCGTCTGTTCAGGGTGGGAGCCACGGGCTCTATACGTCGGACCATCGCATAAATTTAGTCCAGCAACTTGATTTTCTACCAAACGTGAAAAAAATATTTTTAATAAAACATAAATTGTATACTTTATGAATCGGGACTTTAAAAAGACTTTGAGCTGAACAAACACATTTAGCTCATCAGGTCTGGCAAAAGAAACAAAAAGCTACCTGTCATCTCCACATCATGTGGTTCCTCTTTTATATCATTGGCTGGTGTGGTCACGTGATTAGTCTGAGTATTTGCCGAATTTGGATCAGATTTTATGGGTTCTAGTTCTAAATCAACTAAATCAGATGGAAAGTTCTGGTCCTGTGTTGGGATCTTCACCTCTGATGGGTCTTTTTCTTGCGATTCTGAATTCGGTGTACCGGGGGTGGACTGTAAAAAAAATGTCAAGTTTGAACAAATAAGGAGGTGTTTGAAGATATAATACTGATGTTAAAATTGGCAGTTTTATAGGTAAAAGCAAACTTACTGCTAAAGAGCAGACCTCGCGATACTCTTTATTGTTTGATTTCGTTTGGTTGATTTCTGAAAACAGGAAATATTCAGTGTTTAAAATAAACAGCCTTATAAAATAACAATGCTCTAATGAAATTGGGGCTGTAAATACACGATGTTTTCTTTAGAAACATTTTCACAAGTTTTGGTTCGTGTATGTCTGTTTTAGCAGAAATAAAAAGATACGCTGCTGGTGTTTTCAATACCTTCTTTACTGAGGAATCTGTACGCACGGAATGGATCACTGCCGTCTAGCTGATTATAGTTTTTCATTTCCTGGATGTCCGGAAGTTTGTTGAGAGCGCACCGGAAGCGTGTCTTCCACGTCGGCCAGTCCGCAGCGTCCACCCCTTCTCTATAACGGCCCGTGTGTATGGCCCATTCCTGATGAAGAGTCACAGAATGTTTGATTATAAAATTATTATTTTTTCATTATCAAGGTCAATATTTTATTTCTCAGTATGAAGCTGCCCAAAGTTCTGATAACTAGTAGAAAAGTGCACAACCTTAATAAACGCAAATTTAACAAGAAATCTGTGAGCCAATGCTCACTAGTAATACCCACGCTCTGATGTAAATAAGCACTATCATGTTGATATACACAAGTTCAATTACAGGCAGATGCATAAAAAATATGAAGTTGATATTCGATTTGAACAAAAATGTATCCCACAATATGGCATACCTCAGAGAAGATTGTGTTAAAATTTCAAGCATCTACGATGAGTAGTTGCTGAGAAAACTGCGACGAAATTTTTGTTTTTTTAAAAGTGCCCCCCCCCCACCATTTTTGAACTTTTTAATTGATCAGGTTGCACAGTGGTTTAAAGCGATGGTTTATCAAACTGCAAAGCAAAAGCTCGATCTCCCTATTTGCATGATTTTACTTTCCCACTTGATTTCATATTAAAAATTTCGCTAAATTGTATACATTTGAAATTTCTAATACAGTAACAAACAAAATATCTAGCAATTTTTTTCATTTTAGTTATAAAAATTCGAAGAGAATTTTAACTCTTCAACAAAAACAACCGATACAAACAACCCAACTAAACAAAACAAATTGTCTATAAGGGAAATGATGTCATATTCCAAGTCTGGATTCAAGTTTCCATGACATGTTCACTATCTTCGTCTTTGCCAAGTTTCAGGTAGGATAACAGCTTGTCAAAATCGTCAGGATGTGAAAATTTTAGAGACGATGAAAGTGGACTTGCGCAGGAGACCTTAAAAGAAATAGTTTACATGAATAACAGGTGGAAAACTATTAAATACAATTTACTTAGTCTAGAATAATGATTTATCAAAACAACAGTCTAAAATGTTATGTGTGGGACTACCTGATTTAGCAGGTGTTTAGCTCGGCTGTGATACACCTGTGCTGAAATAAGCAGACCACTGTGGTCCGAGTTACTGGACATCAGTCTCTGGCCAAAACCAATCATAAAGTGGGCCTGGGGTTTGCCGGTAGCGCCCGCCAGGTAGCGGTGTATCATTGGCTCAAAGTAACCATGGCAATCAAACACTTGTACTTTTTCATTTCGTTCCAGCTTAAAGGGTTCTCCATTGTTTACGATGGGAGATGAGATAAATATTACGCATCTGATAAAAAACAAGCAAACGTATGCACTTAAAAAATAAAAAAAAAATATTTAAATAAACGTGCTTTGTTCAAATTTAACTTTACTTAGAGATTACATTAATCTGTACCGACCTCGATTTTCGGGTGGCGTAGATTTTGCCGTCATGACACTCGAGGAGCATCCCCCTGTCTAACGCCGACAGAAGTTTATAAGTGTGTTCCTCCTGCCCGGGGTTGTCTGTTTCACAGGGAGGAAATTCTAGCTGTTCGAACTGGTCAGGTCCAAATATTTCCTGTTTAAAGGGTTCCATAAGGACCCGATCGTTTCTATCCGGATCGTAGAAGAGGCGGCATCCGTACGGACTTCCCACGTGAAAATTGCGCACTTGTTGTTGGCAGTAACAGATTATTATTTCCATTTCATGATCTGTAATACATTATTACATTTCCAAATAATTTTCCTTAAGATTCTTTGCAAATAGGAAGACTGTTCATTTTCTCAAGAACTACCATGCATGAGCATGAACATAAATATATTAAAAAATCAAAAAGATTTTATGAATAACCAGCGTAACCATTTTGTATCCTTTACAACCCCCTTTTATTTCTTCTCTCCTTGCACTCCCATTCCCTTTCTTCCTTATCTCTCTGCACCCCTTTTCTTCTTCTTTTTATATGGGCACACAGAAAAGAAAACTTTTTTTTACAGTTATCAATTTTAACAAAATGATTTAAGTACTAGTATTATCTGTGAACGTTAACTGTGGTATTTTTTACTGTCATATTGCCAGGCTATGTCCTCTATAACTTATACCAGGAACTGTGCGGTACAGATGGAGCAACTAGTGTGTACAATGCAGCAGCGGACATCTGCATAAAAGATGACAGGGTCAGTATTATGATACCAGGCAATTAGTGCCATGATATCGGATGTTAGGGTTTCATTTGTTTGCACATGGTGTGTCAGAGATTTCAGAATATATCTTTTAATGGAGCACTTTCTGAAATACACTTCATAAATTAATTAACTGACACTGGCCAAATAATGGATGTCTCAGACAGTAGCCAGTCGTTTTTTTTTTTGTACATAATATACACCATAACTGATAGGGATGCAAAGTAAAACAGATCTATGGATTGGTATTGTCTCTCTGTTCAACCCTGTGTTCAAATGTCAGTTTCATTAATTTTGCTTTGCCGTTTCATGTAAGGATGGTTGCAGGTTGCATTCTATTATTTGGCCATTTCAGGGTGCCTAGGTTCAAATCCTGGTGTGTTGTCTAACCTATATTGTCCTTTCTCTTTAAAATACTTTATTTACATTGCATAAATCCATTACTTACATAAACAAGAATGTCAGTATTTTCAAAATGTGACAAACTCATAAGTCGTGTCATTTCAACAAGTACCATAATATTTAGTATGCATACATATGATCATATGGTGAAAAAATTGGAATCATGTTCATAACTTTTTAGCAAATGACTCTCTGCTCACATGGGATGCTTTAAGATAGCCGGTATACAAATAATGTAGCTGTTGGATGGCAGTTGACCATGCCAGGTCCACTTTGTGTGCACTATGTGACCTAGAATGTTCTGTTATAACAGTATACTACCTTTCAGGTGATCAATGCTATGGGAGAGCCCATTAAGGTATTTGGAATGACAGACAGAAGAGGCCGGAGGAAGCATGTGAGGTAACTCATTTTTTTTGTTTACAGAAGAGCACTAAACATGCTGTAAACATACTTTTTTGGGGGGTCACAATTTCTGTTCAAACTGCATGCAGGTAGAAAAACAACACTCATTTCTTGGTTTTATACATTGTATGCCTTTTTTATACTCGAATAAGCTAGATCCACTCTTGCTATCATACTGATATTGTGAAATACTTCGTTATTTAATAAATAATTCATTACAACTTACTGTTGCTAATTTTTTACTTCCATTCAAAATATAAATAAATTCACTCTGAAGACAAGCAAACAAATTAAATTTATTTCTATACAATAAAAAGACAATTCTCCTCTTGGTCAGTTGGACTACAATGCATCCTTCTGACAACAAAGGATATCGGTTTTAAACTACAAACATAGTTTAAATGCACGTTTACAATGTATACATCCACTTATGAACACCACAATGTGAAGATTTATATAAACAATGTTTTTTTCTGTTCAGGGAAGATTATGCTGGCTTGTCATCCCCCCTCATGGCTCGGTAGTTGTTGATTTCATGTGGAAAAACTTTGTCCAGCTCTACTAATAAGGCAGCTTTGAATTTCTGAAAAATAAATAAATTAGAAACTTCCAGCCAAGTTTTCAATGTAATTTGTCCAGTTTTACCAAATATTAAACATGCCTTGTTGTACATATCAAAAATGCGAAAATAGAGCTGAAATAAAACAATAACTAGCTTAATGCACTCTCACATATTGTCTTGTATTGTCTTTTTTTATTATTCTATACAAAAAAATTTTCACAAAAACTTTAAACCAAGTATTATATGTTTCATCTTTTATTAGCAATTCATTGGTTTAAAATCAATCTGCGATGATCAATTTTTGCAACTCAGGAAACATTCTCTACAATTACTGAGCAAAATGATTAGTTCACAGCAATTAATGTTAGCGATATAAAGTATATCGCGAAACTTGTATACTAGTATATTAATCACATGTGAATAAAAGTTGGTTTACAGTAAAGGTGAATGGGACTGGGAAGCAGACAAAGCATATTTTAGCCCTCTCCCTAATTTTATAGCATCTAGAAATTCAGTAATTCATTAGCATTAGTCACCTTAAAGTTGTCGATCTTTCCTTTCACTTGTTCATTTTTGGCAAGTGCTTTCTCTAAACAATCTTTGGTATACAAATTTGGATTCTTCCCTTGGTCTATGTAGCTATAAAAATAAGTAATTTAAGTTTAACATTTGAAAAGACAGTCTGATGCACTTTTATAAGTGCTTAGTACATGTACTTAAAAACGGATCTAACCTGAATATTACTTATCAATTAAAGTCACAATACTGTATTACAGTAAAACTCGTTTAGTACGAACATTGTGGCTGATATTACAAATTCATGACATGGATATAACAAAGTTATCTTGGTCAAGTTGGATCCCCAGATATGTAAATGTAACAAATTCCTTATATGGATAAAACGAATTATGGATATAGTGAAGTCCCAGGTACTTTGTTATAACAGAGTTTTACTGTACATGTTACTTTGGTTTACTTTGATTAATAATTGTACAATCAAAACCCCAAAGATCTTCCCTATATCTGTAAATCCCTATACTGGTGTTTGTACCATGTACTTTTTTTACTGTATACAAAACTACATACTCAAACACTTCCAAGGGGACCTGAATGTCTACCATCTGGGTCTTTAATTTGTCTATCTCCTGCAAACCAGTGACCATTGTGTGTCTGAAAAAAGGAAAATCAAAATAAAATACATCATTCAACAAATTTCACTTTCAGATATTATGTTATCCTAGTGTACGTTAATTCTCAATCCGAGTTGTTTACCTTGTGAAGTGTAATTTGATCTATACACCAACTTCCAGTGGCTAAAGTATTCATTTGCATGATTTACAGTCAACTCGTACACAAACCGTCTCGTACACAAACCGAGTCGTACACAAAAAGTCAACTCGTACACAAATCAAAAACCAACTCGTACACAAATCAAAAGTCAACTCGTACACAAATCAAAAGTCAACTCGTACACAAATCAAAAGTGGGGGTCACAATTTCTGTTCAAACTGCATGCAGGTAGAAAAACAACACTCATTTCTTGGTTTTATACATTGTATGCCTTTTTTATACTCGAATAAGCTAGGAAAAAGTTTTGCAGAAAATTTGTGACTCCACACACAAATCAAAAATACCATATCTTTTTTTAAATTCAAAGTTAACCTATTCTCAAAATTGGATGTTTTTGGCATATAATTTGTAGAAAATTGATGCAGCAGTGTAAATCTACATGCAGGAATAAACCAAATCATTTGTATAAAGTTGTATAGCAATTTAAAAGGAATAACTTATTGAGAGATGTACAGAACATATATTATACAAAGTGAGTGTGTAATCAAATTTATCTTTTTTTAACACAAAGCACAATTTTTATGCCCCCCTTTGAAGATACATATTTATCAGATGAATATGTGGGTCAACTTCTGTTTTGGGTATGATCGTGTCATTTTTGACAGAGTTATGCCCCTTGGACTTTGAAAATTCCAATTATTTGCAATTTTCTGTTCATTTTCTCCACAGAGGTTGCACATAGCCACATACTGAAATGAAATTTAGTATACAGAATTACCAGATGAGTATTAAGGTCAAGTTCTGTTTTTGACAGATTTATGCCCCTTGGACTTGGAAAAATTCCAAATTGGGGGAGGGGGTTTAACTGTTTTACAAACATCTCTTGTTTAATTTTTATTTTCTCTGAACCCTCTTTTTCCATTCTCCTGAGCCAATTACTCTAAATATTTATCTTGCCAGCTTAGAATATTACATAAAATGAAAGTAATTTAAAGAATCTCAATTTGTGGCTATTATGAATTTAAAAAAATTTTACTTTCTTTTTACAGCCATGAAGAGTTTATGGTGAATGGTGTCAAGCATATGCGAATGAATTTTTATATTCAGAGTCCCCACAAAGTAGGAACAGTGTATGCTGAAATAAAACAGGTAAAGAAGTGGATTCCATCCATCAATTAAATCTAACTTATTTATACATGTACTCATCTGACATTGAACTGTGGAAACTTTTGATTTTCCTGGCTTCTATTTTTGGCAAGAAATTTTGAATTATTTCATTTAAATTAAGAAAGCAATCAGAGTAACTATATATAATCAGAAAATATAGATCTGTGTTTCGGAAGTGCAGTCTATTTATAGTTCATACCTATATTTTTGTAGATAAGAACATTCAGTACAATAAAGATTTCATGTTTCTAAATTTGGAAAAGGAAATTTTTCAGTCAGAATTCCCAGTTTATTTTAGATAGTTAACTGTAGATTTAAAAATAAAATAGAATTTAATTATCACTATAAAAATACAAATTATTATAAATGCATAGAAGTATAAGAAAATTTCCTTAATAGCATTTTAATCATTGTGTCTATTTATAGTAAATTGTTTTTATATTTTATAGGAGCCAGACAGGGAAAGTGAATATGTATACCTTATTGTAGAACTGAAGGGGTTTCCCAGCAAAACTATAGTCATAGTGGACAAGAGATGATTGACTTGGAATGTAAAGAATTTAATGAGAAACATGCAGTGTTTAGTTGTATTCTGTAAATATCATGTAATATCAAGGCATAAAAGGAAGAATGACTCAATTGTGAGCCACCTGCAAAAGTTAAAATTTTAACATTTAGATTGAAGAAATATACTTTTTCAGAGGTCAAGATGTCATTGAAATCAAATTGCTTACTAGTTTCTCATAATGCATTGATTGTATATGATGTACATTGATTATATATGATGCATTTATATACTGCATCTTGTGCTGAGAAGATGCAATAAATTGCAACAAATCAAAATAGATCCACATCTTTATTGTTACCTTGTACATAATTATGTATTTTAATGACTATTGACTTTAATAGTCAGTCTATTCTCGGTTGTAGAATTTTTATTCAAATAAATAAATGGTTGCTTTCGCGAACGCGGGGGACAATTAATCCAGAAACAGCGCACTTTTTTGTGTGCAATAAATATGCAGTTTTTTTCAGTGGGTGGCACTGTAGCTCTTGAGTCTATCAACATATATATTTCGGAGAGCTACAGTTCTGCAGCTAGTAAAATTTTAACAAAGCATATTGGTAAGGGCAAATGAATAGTTTCACACAAAAAAAGAAAGGAAATATAGCATATATACACTAGACAAAATTTCTAACTTATTATTATTCTTTTTTTTGCGAATTGAACATTTGTCTTATCAGTATTAGTATATATAATACTACGCCACTTTTTCCAATACAATGGGATTGGCAAATGTTTTAGTGCCATGACAAAACCCAAAAATGTTACGACCTTATTTCCCAAAAACCAATTTCGCGACAAATATTGCGCAATTCTTTTTTGCCCAGATACATGCAGTTGCTAATTACTAGTCTCCATGATGGTCCTTGATGTTACATCAGAAGCAGCTTCCAGTTACAAATTAATAATATACAACGATTGACTTTTGCATGCTAGTCATCCAGTGCCATGGTGTCCATACCCAGTGCACCCAACTTGCGGTTGCTCCAATTTTGTGGAACGACATTGGAATTGTGGTGTGGTGTTTACTTAATGGCTTGGTTATCTATATTAAACAATTTTTGCAAAGTAAAATATACTTTCAATTGGTGGTGCATCAGCAAATTTGTCTAGTGTAGTCATGATCAGGAAGAAAAGATAGAAAGACAGAGATGCCTCCCAGTCCCATCTGCCCTATAATTTTGTTGGGACATAGCATGTATCATAATCCAAAGTATTGGTTTATCTAAGACAATCATGTAGATCTAACGTCACATGATCAAGGGCAGACGACTGATAAACCTTAGAAACAGATTACTCCAAGACTTGATACCATAATTTGGAAGAACTGGTTTATCTTTTATCCAACTCAAGGTAACTGAACGATAAGCAAGAACTACTAGTAATATCATTATGCATGCGCAGATATTTTTTTTTTACTTTAAAGTTCCAGTGTGGTGCAGAATAAAGTCTCTTCTTTGCACTGAAAATCATAAAGTGAAAAAGGGTGAAAATAACAAAGTATTAATGAATACAAATATAAAACTATCAACAGAGCATAAACACGGACCCCTGGTGATCTCAGAGGTGGGATCAGGTGCCAAGGAGAAGAAATTATCCCTGTTGATCTGCCACACCCGCCTTCAGCAATATGTACCTGTACTGATCAAAGTAAACAGAACGTTCCGTAGTCCTAATTTAGTACAAAAGCAACGACTTACAATACAATTGATATGAAACATGTAAGCCAAAACACGACCCAGTTATAGATTACATCGTATATTTGCCTTTAGGGGTCATTATAACGGCCATAGAATTACGGAAATGCTGACACTCAACATTGATTGAAGTTGTTGAATGAAATCCCTGCATCCTCAACGGATCTTTTAGTAGCCTGCCTCGGTTTAAAATCTGATCGTACTCCAATGGAGAATAAGTTGGGAGACATAAAAATCATTTACAGGAGATAGCGGAATATTTCTATTTCTACAAGCGGAATATTACTACATTTTGCATAGATACATGTAGGGAATGTTTACGATTGAAAGCTGAAGTCATACTAGTATATTGTTTGTAATATGATTTAGTTGTTAGATGGCATTTGTCCTCTGTAGTCGGTAAAACATCCAAATATGAAACGGATGGGACATACTTTGTGGTGTCTCCCTGCTCTCCCACTTTAAATACATTGGGATACTATATATCGAGTCGACATACATGTAATATGAAATAATCCAATGCAGATAAGTATTGCATGCTTACTGACAAAACGATATGTATGTCGGAATGTAAAATTGAAAGGCAAGGTGTTTCTTTTCTCATGCAGAATTTTTCTTAAAATAAATTCTTCTTTATAGGAATATAAAACAGGTCGGCTAATAAAGGAGCACAATTAGTGCCTATTAGAAAGCCAGCAATTTATTGCAATCTCTCAGGTTTCAAACCTATATAATGTGTTAACTTATGTTTCATAAATAAAGTCAATTCTTACTAATGGACTGTGCAAATGGTCTTTGTAAAATATATGACATACTGTGAAAATTATTCCTATGCCTTTTATTCGTAACAAATTTTTCAGATGTCACTCCACTCCGTGGTCTCATCCTTTCTTCTGGTTCAGACTTTGGTCATCTGTAATGGAGATTTAATCAGTGATGCAATACACTCTGCCAGTGTTCTTGCTCAGTGTGACGGACATTGCGGCGAGGAACTGGGCCATTGTATTGAAAGAAACTCTCAAGCACACAACTATCTGCATAATGAGGCATGCTACATAGTCTACAATAAGTGCTTAAAATACTGTCAAGGAGTAACCACGACTCAAAAAATGGTCACTGATACCCCCACCACTACACAGGTACCTATATCTACCAATGTCTTATCTAATATAAATGTTATTGTTCAATGTGATGGCCATTGTGGCGAGGAAGTGGCTCATTGTATTGAGAGGGACGCTCAAGCACACAACTATCTGCACCACGAGGCATGCTACGCAGTCTACAATAAGTGCTTAAAGTACTGTCAAGGAGTCACCACAACACAAACAATAGTCACTGATGCCCCCACCACTACACAGATACCTATTGTTACTAATGTCCAGACCAGTAGCACAATGAATCAAATAACCACACAACCCCCTAAATCTACTAGTACTCGAGCACCCAGCTCTGTGGTCACCAATTCCCCTGCTTCTCCAGCAACAACTCATGATGTAATAACTGACGGTAAAACAAGCCAACAAACAACAAAGCAACACAAAACAAGTAAACCGACAATACAAACCTGGGTAACTCTGCCAACTGGATCTCTGAGATATTGAATGATACAATTCGAAACTCTCAGTACAATTTAGAATAATAATTAAAGCTTTTTAATAAAGGTACAGACTATATCAATATAGTATAATGTTAGTATGTTTTTTAACGTCCCTTCGATTTTTTTTACTCACATTGTGATTTCACTCCTTGCTGGTGGAGGACAAGTATTAGATTGTTAGACTGAATTTGCAAATCAGAGCGTTGTTTTGGGCACAGAAATCGCGAAATGTTGACTTCATTTCCGTGTAAGATCAACTTATTTGTCAGTAGCAAAGAAACAGCGAATTTGAATATATAATGGTCGACTGGGTCGATTAACACCCCCATTAACACAGGGATTACCAAAACAATGTGATATTTTTATGCCAGATTTACAGTTAAAGGCATTGTCATTTGCCAAGACACTAAAAATTTCGCCCGGAACATTTTAAAGGATTAAGACAAAGAAAATAAACCTGAAGCAAATCGCTCTGTCATCTGTTTTATTAAAAAAATAATAAAATGATAAAATAAGTTATTATTTTAACATAGGATATGTAATTCTATTGAGTCAGATAGAATAATAGAGTAATAATGAAATGTGGCTTCAGTGAGGACTGCCTGTATTTTGTTTTGCGTTCCTAACGAGATTTTTTTCACCATAAATCGGCGAGATTCAGACTTTCATAGGCACCCAGGACCATTGACGGATGTTTATCGTGGCAAATGCTTTGCCTAATATGGAGGTAGGTTTATAAAGATCTCATCTGATGGACCAGTTATTTAATAAATAGAAAATGCTTTTCGTTTTTGTTTTGTTTTGGTGTTCTTTGATATCACTGGTATTAATGAACACCTCTATAGTTTGACTGATGTACTGTACAGATGGCTTTCATAAAATTATAGCATGGTTTTTAAAATTATTTTATAATTTTTTTTTCAATATATACCTATGTTATTTAGACGACCCTTCACTCTGTGTTCATACGCTTTCTTTCGTCCCCGTTTTTGGACATTAGTTCTTGGATCTTGACATTGAGATACGTTTCTGTCAAAGTTCATGTAAAATGTGAGGGCCACTCTCAGGAAGGACTTGGTTTCTGTAATGTATGGAATCCGGATAGGGCCACGCAGTTCACTATCGCATCATCGCACCATCGAGGTTTAGGTCGATAGTGCGATGAAGAGATAATGCGATGACGATGAGGCGATGGTGCGATAGCGATGAAGTGATGGTCCGATAGCGCGATGACGATGATGCTATGGCGCGACAATGCGATGACGATGGTGCGATAATGCGATGACGCGATGGTACGATGACGCGATGGTGCGATAGTGATGACACGATGATGCGATGACGATGGTGCGATAGTACGATGACGATGAAGCGATATTCAATATCGCTCAATCGTGCTATCGCACCATCGCCATCGCATTATCGCGCCATAGCATCATCGTCATCGCGCTATCGCATCATCGCTTCATCGTTATCGCACCACCGTTTCATCGTTATCGCGCCATCGCATTATCGCGCCATCGACCTTTAAGTTGATGCTCGATGGTGCGATAGTGAAGTGCGTGGCCCTATCCGGATTCCATAGTAATGTGAAGAACACTGACATGCACGTATAGGTATGATCATCTAAAGCGTGCAACATACCTAGTTCTATAACAATAATATTTCCAGTACTTTTAGATGAATAACCACACCACAACAAATGGTCACTTCCAAAAAAACTTTGCGAATACCCATGATTACTAACGCCTTGGTCACACAAGCCCAATACTGCTGTTTCACCAGTATCTGCTGCTCTTCAGCTCCTCCAGTTACGGATGCATCAGCTTCTACAGCAAAATTTTATATAATCACAGATGAAAAAAACCCATCCCTACAAACAATATTATATATATAAGGCACTCAAAAATACACGTAAACCAATTAACACCAGGATTAATTGCCTTCAAAACCTGTTTTATGTTCTTGATGCAAAAAATGTTCTTGCTTGTTTCTCGAGATACAAATATAAAAGAATACTTCTACAAGCCTCAACTTAAAACCCAGACAGGAATCTTACATGTAGTTTTAATTAATCACAACAAAACTAAATACATGTATATACAATTCTTTAAATGTAAATGCTTCTTCAATAGCTACGAAACGTGTATTTTATTTTAAATCATAAAGGACAGAAATTGCTTCTAACTGCTCAGGATTTTTTGCAATATACAAGTGACTTTTAATGCAAAGATCTGAATGCACAAAGTATTGTAGAACAACGCCGATAAGTCAATAAGAACAGAGAAGATAAGACAGAACAAAATTTTGTCATATTAAGAAGGACGACATAACAGGAAGTGAAGGGTTAATTCACACTATGGGTAGGGCACATAATGTATCTCTGCAATCAACCACCTCCAAAATTAAACCTACCAAAATTACTAGTAATTATAGTTTTAAATTTATCATTGCAAAATCTCTCTATTCAACAATTCTTCTCTTCAATAAGATGAAACTAAAGAGTAAATGACTCAATTTGAATAAAACAAATTCTGCTAAACAATTAATAAAATTCAAATAAAAATCTTTAATGACAGCTACAAAGTGTGTGCTTCTCCTTGTGATAATGATGTTTGTCAACAGAGCAGTGGGCGGGTCCATCAGCCTACAGTTGTGTCACTCCCACTGTAACATAGGAGAGGTGACCTGCCTTCTGGAGTGTCCACATATCTTCTGTGAGCAGGACTGCACCAGGGCCGAAATGAGGTGCGTGGAGCTTTGTGACGCTGAGCACACCACCACCCAGCAAGTTATCACCGTAGACCCCCACATGTTGACGAGTAAGACACACGGGCACATAAAGAGTACGACGGCAGCCCCCACTACCCAGGAAACCCCCACCCCCTCAACAGTGTCGGAGACCCCAGAAATAAACCCCACCCCCAAACCACATCATCCACCCACAACTACAACAGAAGTCATCACCACAACGGAGGATAAAAATGGAGTTGTCATTATTGGCTAATTAAAACATATTTATCATTAATCTTATGCTTTTCTGAATGCTTGACCACATGTATTTGTATATGTGTAGACAATATAAAACAAAGAATTGTGGTCCCCCGCTTTCGGTGTCTTTGTGGGTAATATGTCATTATTTATTGTTGTGTCAAATATGATGAACACCCTTTCATATGTCACTCAAGAGTTATCACCAAAGTTTTTGGAGGTGTTTTGGAAAAGAATATATAGGCAAACATGAAGGTCAAGAAGTCAGAAATCATAGCATGCTCGGAAAAAATTTGCCACAGGTAATGCACCTGTCAAATATGAAAGCCCTATCTCTTCTAAATCAAAAGTCATAAGGAGCGTTTCTGAAAAGTAGGTTAAACTTCAAGGTCAAAAGGTCCAAATTCATAGTTAAGAAAGGACTTTCATTGGTAACATTGGCGGATCCAGGGGGGGGGGGGTCCGGGGGTTGGAAACACCCCCCCCTTTATTTTTGTACACACAGAGAGATATAAAGAGGGAGAGAGAGAATGTGTTTTTTTCTGTAATATAGATATTTACACTAAATAATAATTTGAAAAAAATACAAAAAATCTCTGAGCTCCATTGAGCTCATTTTGGTAGGTTAAAAAAATTAGTTTTTCGCGTTATAACGCGTAACTTTCGCCTTATAACGCAAAACTTTCGCGATATAACTCGACCCTCCTCTCAAAAATTGCTGGAGGTCAAACGTCAAGATCAAGGTAAGGGGATAAAAAATTGTTGTGTATTTAGAAAGGTCTTAATGTCACGAGTAAAAGACACATGTGTAATATGAAAGTCCCATTCAAAAGATATGACCAAAGTTAAAGTTAAAATGAGATTTAATGTCCTCTCACTTTCACGAAACGGAGGACAAGAAAGGACTTGCAAATCACACCCTAATGATGTCATAAAGACTAGATTTACCCCTTGCCCGTTTGTTCGTTTGTAGTGTTTTATGTACGTTTGTTCTGCTAAGATGATTCGATTTTGCATTCGTACAAATAAATACTCAGTAAATAAAAGCATCCTTGGCTAATGTAGATTCAAATTTGTTCAAGTTTAGAGTTCACTCACTTTTGAATGTTTTCTTTTAAGCTGACAGACCAGCAGGAAACATTTTTAGTTTACTATAGCATTTTTCTTTTTGCCCAACCAAACATTTATAGGTGAACTACCAAGCAAAAATTCCTTGACGAGAACAAAAAAAGTAATCCCTGAATTTCCAAGGCTTTGTCACTTCATTCATCAAGCAAATATGGTCATGTGCATTCCGAGTTTTTCTACATATACACGTTATTGTTATAGAACTACACACTAAATACACCTCTCAGTCTGTACCTTATTTTGATTATATGAAATTATAAATAAATAACACATGATTGTGTAAATAACTGACATTTATTACATTTATATAACAATTTTTTTCTGTTTTCCTCCAAACTATTCTTCTGTCCTTCCATCAAGCTTTTGTTTGTTTTCACCAAATGGATTTTTTAGCACCCTAAAAAAATTAATACATGTACACTAAGTTAAGATAAAAAATAACCCATAAAGGTTAAATAATTTTATCCACAAGCAAAATAAAAACAAAATTTGGTTTTAAGGTCATTAAGCATAAATTTTACCTTAAAATAGTCAACACCAAAGAAGAAGAGCCTTCTAGGGCCAAACAGGCCATCATCATCATCATCATCATCGTAATCATCATCTTCATTATCATTGTTAATGTATTCTTCAGCAATGTCTTCCTTCAGAAGCTGGGAAATGTAGAATTGTCACATTGTTATTACATACACATGTACATATACGAGAGTGTAAGGATTTCAATACAACAAATATACTAGCATAAAAAAATCTGGGAAAAGATAGCAAAGAAATATTCAATTTAGACAGGCACATCTTAAAATTTCCTCCTGCTTCAATTTTTAGATTAAATAAATAATTATATAAATTTTGAAAATTTTATGTAATACCTCATGTAAAAATGATTTCTCTGTATTGATTGGAGTATCTTGATTCCTTGACACCACTAGACATTCTGGATCTGTTGATAATCCAAGGTTTGGTGACTTCATTTTCTCTGTGATAACCTGGACTGACTTTTCCTCTGTGATAAGCTGGGCTGACTTTTCTTCTGTGCTAACCTGGGCTGACTTTTCCTCTGTGTTAACCTGGGCTGACTTTTTCTCGGTGATAAGCTTGGCTGACTTTTCCTTTGTGTTAACCTGGGCTGATTTTTCCTCAGTGATAAGCTTGGCTGACTTTTCCTCTGTGATAAGCTCAGCTGACTTTTCCTCTGTAAAAAGTTTGGCTGACTTTTCTTCTTTGTTAACCTGGGCTGACTTTTCCTCTGTGATCAGCTCTGCTGACTTTTCTTCTGTGATAAGCTTGACTGAATTTACCTCTGTGATAAGCTCGGCTAAATTTTCCTCTGTGATATGCTTGGCTGACTTTTCCTCTTTGATAAGCTTGGCTGACTTTTCCTCTGTGATAAGCTGGACTGCCTTTCCTTTGGGGTTAGCTCGGTTGAATTTTCCTCTGTGATAAGCTTGACTGACTTTTCCTCTGTGATAAGCTCGATTGACTTTTCCTCTGTGAAAAAACTCGGCTGACTTTTCCTCTGTGATAAGCTTGGCTGAATTTTCCTCTACGATAAGTTCAGCTGACTTTTCCTCTGTGTTAACCTTGGCTGACTTTTCCTCTGTGATAAACTCAGCTGACTTTTCCTCTGTGATAAGCTCAGCTAACTTTTCCTCTGTGATAAGCTCGGCTGACTTTTCCTCTGTGCTAACCTGGGCTGACTTTTCCTCTGTGTTAACCTAGGCTGATTTTTCCTTTGTGATAAGCTTGGCTGACTTTTCCTCTTTGCTAACCTGGGCTGATTTTTTCTCAGTGATAAGCCTGGCTGACTTTTCCTCGGGGATAAACTCAATTGACTTTTCCTCTGTGCTAACCTGGGCTGACTTTTCCTCTGTGTTAACCTGGGCTGACTTTTCCTCTTTGATAAGCTTGGCTGACTTTTCCTCTGTGTAAACCTGGCCTGACTTTTTCTCTGTGATAAGCTCGGCTGACTTTTCCTCTGTGATAAACTTGGCTGAATTTTTTTCTGTGATAAGCTCAGCTGACTTTTCCTCTGTGATAAGCTCTGCTGACTTTTTCTCTGTGATAAGCTCAGCCGACTTTTCTTCAGTGATAAGCTTGGCTGACTTTTCCTCTGTGATAAGCTCGGCTGATTTTTCCTCTTTGATAAGCTTGGCTGACTTTTTCTCTGTGTTAACTTGGCTTGACTTTTGTTGATTGATAAGCTTGGCTGACTTTTCTTCTGGGATAAGCTGGGCCGACTTTTCCTCTGTGATAAGCTTGGCTGACTTTTCCTCAGTGACAAGCTCAGCTGACTTTTCTTCTGTGACAAGCTCAGCTGACTTTTCCACTGTGATAAGCTTGGCTGACTTCTTTTCTTCTGTGATAAGCCAGGCTGACTTTTTTTCTGCTGGGATAACTTGTTTATCTGCTTTTCTCAGCTCTGCTAACTTTATCCTTTCAGTGGGATACGGTTTTTCTGTTAGACCAGTGTTTATAATTTGTTGGCCCTCTTTAGGAAAATCTCTTTTGTTATATAATTCACATTCTTTCTTTGTTCTGTTGGTGGTTTGAAGATCTAAAAAATAGATAAATAAATGTAATTTTATTGCCTTGTTTTACTAAATGCAAGAAAATAATCAGTTAAAAGAAATTCAAGAAGGAAAAAAATGTTCCTGATAAATGAATGTTAACATGTATAACATACATTTATGCATATACTGGTATCTGTATTTAGGAATGAACACTTTACCTCTTGTTTTATTCTTCGAGAATAGTTTTGTCTTTTTACTGAGTAGTTTGGAAGCTTCTTTGCCTCATATCTCTTTTCCCTAAAAAATGAAAAGGGTTTTTTGTACTGCACAAGACACTGAAACTTAAGTGACATCCACGTATTTAATAAAGGAAAGTGTTGATATGATCAATATTGTAAACATTTTTTGCAATGATGTTTTTATTATCATATTTTCAAGTCTATAGATTAATGCAATATATTATAAACAAATTGTGGTGCCAAAAATTCAAATTAAAAAAAGAAAAGATTTTGTTAAAATTGTTTATTTTAAATTCAGTTAATTATCTTCAGTCAGATTTTGTTTAATCCAAGTACAGAGCTATAAATTATTTAGAGTACAAAATAAAAAATATTCTAATGTAACTGAAAGTAAAAGACCTGTAACAATAAAATTGAATCAGTACCTGTAGTTGTCTTTCTGATTTCTTCTATGAGTTGACTCAAGTCTGCTTCTCTCCACTCCTGTTCTCTGTCCCACAGTATTAGCTAACTGTAAATAAAACAAAAACAAAATTATAGTCAAAGGCAAACAGTGGTATTTATCATTGGAATCCCCATTGAATAAATTTGAATGGACTAAAATACCTCTGTTCTTCTTTCCTCTTCCTCAACCCTCTCTGCCCATGAATAGTTAAACTTTAAAATCTGAAGCTTTGTTCTCTATAAGTAAAGAATAAATGCTGCATGGTACATCTACATGGGATTAATAAATAAAAGGGAACAGAATGTGAAACTTATGTCATGCTCAGGGTTTTGTTATATTTAAATCGAGAATAATATGTAACTCCAAAATCACTTACCCAGTCTTTAACAGGTTCATCGCCAAAATCTGTTTCCTCTCTGTGTAGAGAAATACAATGTTTATGTTATTGGTAATCTCAGTATTTTAAAACTCTTAGAGTACATATAATTATAAAGGATTGAATATGTCAAACCTATATGATGTGCTTGTATTAGATTTGTATTTGATGATCATACCTGATGTTGTCAATGTGTTTGCTCTTTGTCTGTTCTCCTGTTATCTCTTTATTCAGCCCTCTTTCCATGTCTTCTTGCTTTTGGGCCTGAAATATCAAAGAAAATAAAATGACCATGCACACTTTTACAGATGAGATAACCTTTTTTTTTCTATTGTATAAAAGAGTGGCAATTACAAACTTTGTTTTATAATTTTATAATAAGTATGCCACCAAAGAAATCATTTGAATTTCAAAATAAATTTTCTTCCCTATTTTAATCATAAATTTTGTTACAAAGCTACAACATGTATATGCACTTTACTCCCTATATTCTATTATTCACCTCCACAAGTCTCTCCTGCTCTTCAACGGCATCTGCCCAACTATAACTAAATTTCAAGATCTTTAGCTTTAGATATCATGAAAGGCAGTATATTAAAAGTATCCCCACCCACCCCTCTTTAAATTGCTTGTAGATGTATATTTGTTGCCATTGTTGATCCTTTTAGTTTTGAAATCATACTAATGATTATATGCATTTGACAACCATTTTCAAAAACAAAATACAAAAAAGATATTTTAAAATCTGACAGTCTAGTTACTGCATGCATGTATTTGTCACAGGTATCTGACGTAACTTATTTTTCTTTAAATAAAAAATATTTGTATAAGAAAGTTAAACTCACAACATCCGTGACAGCACTGTCGCCGAAATCTAAAATCTCATTCCAGTCGATGTCCATAGTTGCTTGCCTTGCTACATGAAGAAACAATAATGTTTCTCAAAAATTTGAAAAATACCATGATATATTTTATCTAAAAATAATTCTGACAAGAAGAATTATAACAAAGCTCTGGAAAATTTACCTTCTACTTCCAAGCTCAACACTGTTTTGTATTGTTTAGTGATGATTGTTACGTCACACTGTTTGTGACGTTTGATCACGGGATAATGTAATTATGACGTAAGAATAGCAGAAAAACTTCACAAAGAATAAAAAGATTTTTTTCGTTAGGTCTAGACTTATTTTTTTATTGCCTTTACACGGCACTGTAACTTATTGTTGTGGGATTAGGGGGTGGTGAGGGTGGTTGATATTTCTGTCAGTAATTGAGTTGAGAACTTTTTTTTTAAATTACCCCAGGTTAAAAACTTGAGATTTAAATTTATTTTCTTTAATTAAACTAACAGAATTTTTAAAGTGTCGAATGTTGGATTAAAAAAAAATACGTATTTATTGGTGCCGATTTCAAACACTGAATTCTTACATTTGAAGAAAAAAAACGATCAAGTCTTAAATAGTTACAAGAGAGAAAAAATTGCTATACTTACTTTTTCCTTTTGTTAGGTTGTGAAGTCAATTAAATTGTGACGTAGACAAACAAATAAACGTAAGCATCCCCATCCAAAACGTCACAATTAGCCATAGTGAAATTGTTTTACATGTATCGGGAAGTTCTTGGACTAAATATTATTTTTCACCCTTAGCAGAAAAATGTTAATAATTCAACTATAGAAGGTTTCCTGCAATTGAACATAAGCATGATTTCTGTAAAATTGCACGTTTTCAACGTTTTCAACGTGTTTGTGATTAATATGTGCCTTTATGAATTTAAAGCCGTTATATTTTTTTAGTTTATCCATACCTAAACTTGAAAACATTATCTGGAAAATACACACCTACAGATAAAACAAGCAAATTTAAGGAATTGTGGTCCCCCGCTTTCGGTGTCTCTGTGGGTGAGATGTCATTTTTATGACATATTGTGTGTAATATGAACACCCTATCATATGTCATTTATTTAGAAATCATCACTGAACTCCAAGGTAAAGGTCAAAGGGTTAAAGTTCTTGGTATCCAATGAAAAGTCTTCCCACAAGGATTATATATGTGAAGTATGAAAGCCCTAACCCTAACCGTTCAAAAGTTATGGTCAAGGTTAAAGTTTTTTCATAAGTACAAAAAAAATCTTCAAGGTCAAGGTCAAAGTTGTTGATATCAAATGAAAGGACTTGCCACAAAGAATACATATGTGAAATATAAAAGTCCTAGTATCTACTGTTCAAAAGTTGTGGCCAAGGTCAAAGTTTTTGAAAAGTAAGTTAATTTCCAAGGTCAAAGGGTCAAAGTTCTTGGTATCCAATGAACAAAGGTCTTCTTACAAGAATTACATATATGAAGTATGAAAGCCCTTACCGTTCAAAAGTTATGGTCAAGGTTAAAGTTTTTTCATAAGTATGTAAATCTCAAAGGTCAAAGTTGTTGGTATCCAATAAAAGGTCTTGTCACAAAATATATATATATGTGTAATATGAAAGTCCTAATATCTACCAATCAGAAGTTATAGCTAAAGTAAAAGTTTGGAATTCTTGTGTAAAAGTGGGTCAAACTCCAAGGTCAAGGTCAAATTTGGATGTACCCAAAGAAAGGTCTTTTCACAAGAAATACACATGTGCAATATGAAAGTCATAGCTCTACTAAATCCAAAGTTATGGGCAAGGTTAAAGTTTTTGTGATGGACTGACAGACGAATGAGATTTAATGTCCCCTCGCTTTCATGAAAGCAGGGAACAAGAAGAAATTAATGTGCCAAATAACTGCATAGATGGGAACTACTAATACATGTATTTACTATTTAAATGAATTCAAAAACTGGAAATCAACCCTTCAGGGTTGAATTATATACATGTATATGCATCTGTCATTAAAATTTTGGCTACTGCTTTATTATTAGCAGCATCAAGAGGTCTTGTTTCTACTTGCTTTCTGCTCTATCACAGTATTTTCACATCATTCAAGATTTAAAAACACAATCTTTAATCACGAGCACTTGTTTCGATAATAAATTTTAACCCACAGTATAATAATAACACATTAATATACTAATATGGGTTAAAAATTTATTTCCAAGCAGGTGTCTGTGCCTTTAATATATAAATTTACATAAGTATACATAACACACAAATCATTTTATTGCAAAAATTATGATGATAAAAATGATGAAAATTGATTAAAATATCTTACAACATTTAATGCTTTTTAAACAAAAAAATATGGTTACTTTTACAATATTTATGGAATAATTTGAAACCTTTGGAAAGCTGCTCTTTATTTGATTCACATTATACAGGTCAATAATGAAAGAAGGGGTGAGTGGTTTATATAAATGACAAGAATGCAATACCATGAGATTCTGTAATAAAAATATATTGTTCATGTAGAAAATTATGTAGCTTGGTGAAATGTGTTTGACACCTTCTCATAGACAGCCATCTTCAACTAGTACGCTGTGTAAATAAATCAAGGGTCATTTTAACAATTACAGTATCTAACTAATTTAACACTTTTATCCTTAAACATGGCAGTACTTATTTAAGTGATTTATTATAAGTGATTTTTCAGGATAAGATTGAATTCTTGGCATCATTTTAAAAAGTGCTAAGTTCATTGCCATTGATATCAAAATTTGATGTTCCTGGAGTAAAGTGTTAATTTCTAACTATATGTACATTGCATTTATTTCGACAGAAAAAGGGGGCTAGAATTGACAGATACAAGAAAAAACTAAGTGGAACACTGGGGATACTGACCGAAACAAATTTCCATTTTCACTTCAGTAAAGTTTTCATATGCATAGATAAGATACATGTTTTCACATTCACATTATATCTACCATTGACAGTACAATTTGTCAACAATGTACATTTTGTATGCACTCCTGTACTCATTATAAACTGTATCATCAACAAATTTGTTAAAGCTAGATGTCAGACTGGCAGTGAATGTAACTGCCCTGGGGGAGATTATCACAGATCCTAGAGACATATCCTGTCCTCATTGAGGGAGGGGTTTAAGCACCATGTGTTCTGTTTCATGTACATGTACAGGTGACAGGCTTGTTAATAAATTAATGATGCTAATGCCTATATGTTTAGGTAAAAATTGAAACATGGAAATGTCAAAACATGGAATAATATGTACACATACAAGAGTACCTCAAAAATATTTTCACAACCTGAAGTTTGATTGACCTCTCAATTTGAAACAAAAGTATGAAAGTAAAAATTATAGTGATGTAATTGTTTGACAAAACTCGAACGTCAGGTTTTGAACAATCTCTTTCGAATTATCACTAAAGTAATCACTTGTGGTGTCAGTTCTCTCCCCAGCAGGGGGATATGTGTCCAGCAGTGAAATGCTTGGATCCAGATGAATGTGTTCCCTTTGGATTTCCATGGAATGACAATGAGATTTATCCAGTGTATTGGAGGGACTTTCGTCATGGATTTCAAAATATTCGTGATTTTTGTGACTAGGGTGAGGGGAACTAATGCTGTTACTCCTGGGGCGACCCAGAATGGCAGGAACGAATGTCTTAATGGTGTATTTACTGGGGACCTTTCCTCCTTGACTTGCCCCACTGAGTCTTTTGCCATCATTAGAAGCTGTAGACAGTCTGTTTAACAATGTGGTGAGGTTGAATGAATTTGATTTTGTTATGGTATTGTGTTGTGACGAGGTCAGAAGCTCTGCATCCTCTGTGTCTTCCACACTTGTTGCAGGAGCATCTAAACAAGGTATGAGAAAGTCTGGCTGCTTCAACAGCTGGTCAATAATGTCACCAGTGTCTGGCCTATCACAGGGTTCATAGGCCAAACAGCTGTAAATAAATGTACACAGTTCATCGGGACACTGCCTCGGAAGCATCAGCCGAGATCCTGCTTTCACATACTCGACCACTTGGCTGTTGGACAGACCCTGATAAGGAAAACTTCCGAATGTCACGATCTCAAACAGGAGTACCCCGTAACTCCACATGTCAGACTTGGCTGTAAAGAGACCGTCTGACAGACTTTCAGGGGACATCCATCTCACTGGCAGCATCCCTACAGGTCAACAGATATAATCAGGAATAAAAAATAGGTCTTCAACATAGGATTAAATTTTTTTTTACTTTTTATAGACTTAAATCATAGTCAAAATAACCTTCACATTTTTTTTACCTTTCTTTGTGAATCTGTAGTAATCTGATTCAATGATTGGGCGAGTCATACCAAAGTCACCAATCTTCACCCGACCACTAGAGTGAACCAAACAATTCCTACAGGCCAGGTCTCTGTAATAAAGTAAAAATATGTTACTTTAATGTAAACAATAATGTTATAAATACATGTACAGCCATTCTCTCTCAAAATTAGTTTCTATTGCAAATGTCAAGAAGTTACATGTCGGACCATGAAAATTGAGCTTCATATGTTCTGTGGAAGAAGCTAAATCATAGTTATGACCCCTGGGATTGTATTTAAAAATACCAATGACAAATTTATGACTGTTTTAACTTTTATGCTAACAAGTTAAATACCTGTGAACATATTTTAAGTCATGGATGTATCGGAGACCACATGCAATATCGAGGGCCATCATGGTGAGTCTCTCTGGGCGGATCTCATCAGCCTCCTTACACTCCAGACCCACCAGGTTACGACGGGACAATAAATACGTTTTCAGGTCACCTAGTAAACACATTGATTATAATGAATGTTACAAGTAATTCTGAGTCAAAGGACTATATTTATTGAAATCTGCCATAATATAACTATTTTTAACAAATGAATGAATATTGTATGATCTTCCACAGTTCAATCTTACCATACAGATGAAATTCCATGATTGCATAGAATGGCTCCCCTCTAGTGCATACTCCTAGTAGTTGTACTATGTTAGGATGATGGAATCTCTTCATGATCTCAGCTTCACTCAGAAAGTCAATCTATTAAAGATTTTTATTTAAACTTTTAAATAAACATAGCTTTGTTGTTTTACATAAAATTGGTTTCCCAAAATTTACATTAATTCAAAGGAAAACTAACAAAATGTAAACAACACAAAAAATGCAAAACATTTTTTTTTTTCTGCTAAAGGATTATTTTTCATAATAATCATCAAGAATGTTAGCATGCATACCTTTTCTTCCACTCTTGATCCGACTTTTAGAGTTTTGACCGCCACGGCTACCCAGAGTTCATTATCCTGGTAAGCCTCCCCACCAAACACGGTGCCAAACGCCCCCTCCCCCAGCTTCCTGTTCAGCACCACCTTGTCTCGCGGCATCTCCCACTCATCCAGGGTAAAACATTTAGCAAAATCATTGGGCAGTAGTCCCAGCTCCTTCATACGGTCATGTGTGCTGCGCATCTTTACATCATACCTATAAATAAAATTATACTTATTCATTGAGTTGATAAAAATAATGAATGGCAAAAGTAATCTTGATCACATTCTAGTTAGAGCTTTATTTTCTTGTAAATTTGAGAGACAGTCTGCTAGTAAAATTTGTACATTTATTATTAAACATTATACGAAACAAAAAACAAAACTGGGAAATTTTTTCTTGTTTTAAAATGCCAAATACAATATCTAAATGCCAAATAAAAAGTCAATTTCAAAATACCAGTTCATTTCTATTATTCATGATATGTATCTGCATATTCATAAGCAAAGGGGTACAAACATCATATTGTGCCAAGGATAAGTTAAAAAAGTAAGCACGATTCTTTTTTTTTTCATAACACTTTATTTTGAAGCTTTTTACTAGGGATGTCAAATCAGCCAATTTTTAATACTCGGTTATTCGGACGTTTTTCCGATCAAGTATCCGAGTACTCGGTAAAAGTGTAGATAAATATGAACAAGTAAATTGATGAATGTAAAACATTGTAAACTTTTGTAGAAATAAAACCACATGCTCTGATAGGAGGTTTACCCGTAAATGTATTTCTGTTGTAACAATGATGAGCATTTCGTGCCCGATGAAATTTAATATAACATTTTATTAAGTTCAATTTATTTATCAGATAAACACATGAATAAAATCATAAGTGGTCCACACTGTTTTGTTTTTTAAACAATCTGCTCCGTAACTGTAATGTAACTCTTTGTTGCGTTTGATGTGGACATCCAGGTATCAGTCGTCAGAGCTACGTACAGTATCAGCTTAAACTTGATAAAGTTCTCCTAACAGATTTACGATTTTCAGACACTTTTTCGATCCTATATTTTATAGTATTAAGGGACGATATTTTGTAGTTTTGTGCAACGATGGGCATCGGTTTTTAAAACCTTTGCCTTTAACCATTTGTATTGGCATGTAATCAAACACAACCACCTCAACAATCGCACGTGAACACGTAATATCATCTGTCTTTTTTCCAGAGAATTTACGGCATCTCGGAGAATTGACAATATTACTTAATTATTTAAACATAATAGACCTTAAACGATGATCAGTGAAAACAAATAATTAAAGCAAACCAAAAATAAGGGTAGAAGACAGCTGGAGGTGAGAAAAGCCAGGTAACAGGTGCTTGGTCACGATAATTACTGTATAAACACCGCCACAGGCGATAACGGTCATTTACAGGCGTAGGAAACCCTTATTACTGTATGTACAAGTGCAATGAACATTTAACGTTTAAAAACAAATTGTTTAATGCATTAATAAATAAGCTTGGAAAAATTCAACAAGAGGCCCACGGGCCTTATAGGTCACCTGAGTATCATGTAACAACTTTCCAACAATTGAATTTGGTTCTTGTTTTAAACCAAAAGCCATGAAATTCACAATTTTGAAAGAGGCACCATTATTTATCATAACTATACACTTAACATGCTAAATACTTTGCTTACTTAATACCCAGAGATAGATCAGAGTAACAAAGAGAAAATGCATTTCCACTTCATAACCACAAGTGGTGCACCCAAACCCACAGGAACCACTGACCCTGGGTCCCCACATTTCAAAATTTTGGAAATTTTATCATAAGTTTTAAATTCTATTTCATCATAAATGGTTGATTAAATCAAATGAGCAGATTTCAAAGCATAACTTTATTTTGAGACTATGTACTGCCCCCCCCCCCCCCCCAGAAACCCT